>PVJN01005285.1:35742-83451 GCA_004026805.1 Lasiurus borealis
TGCTGAAAGGTACTCTTTTAGAAGAGGAAGAAGAAAAAGGTAAAAGATAAAAAATTATGAACAACAAATACATATCTATCAACAAGTGAATCTAAAAATTAAGTGAATTAAAAATTTGATCAACAGAATAAACTGGTGAATATAATAGAATCAGGAGCACAGAAAGGGAGTGGACTGATAATTCTCAGGGGAAAAGGGGTGAGGGGTGTACAGGGAGAGACTGGACAAAAATCATACACCTATGGATGAGGTCAGCGGGAGGGAGGTGAGGGTAGAGGGAGGGGTGGAAGCCAGGTGGAGGGGAGCTATGGAGGGGAAAAAAGAGAAACAAATGTAATAATCTGAATAATAAAGATAAAAAAACATTCCACTGGAGAGAATATAAAAAATAAAAAGAAAATTATTGACTGGCTGCCTCCTGCACGCCCCCTTTTGGGGATCAAGCCGGTACCCTAAGCATATACCCTGACGTGGAATAGAACCGTGACCTCCTGGTTCATAGGTTGATGCTCAGCCCCTGAGCCACGCTGGCGGGGCTAGGAAGTCATTTTTATTGAGTAGCTCGCACCAAGGATCTCAGGGTGCTTTAAGGCACAGGGAAGCATTGCCGAAGGAGGTTTGGGAATTCTTTCCCTTGCCTCTATTTAATCCAATGATCCGCTTCCAATTATGTTTCATGAAAGTTTGCATGAACTGTCCAAGAGGAGAAAAATTTGTCAACACTGCTTCTGTGTTCTTTGAAGGGAGGGCTTTTTATTGTTCCCATGGAGGACATGGAATGATCTAAATCGAGAAAGTACCCAATAACTGGTAGCCAGAGTGGCCAATCTCTTTCCCTGCTTACGGCAGAGGCACGGGGCGATCGGATTATGAATTTTCCTGCCTGAAAATGTGATTAGGAACCCGGGGATGTAACGCCATTGAGAAGTTCACAAAGTGCCGGTGTGCCCCGCTGCCCTGACACCCCGTTTATCTCAGGGGGCGGAGCGCAGGGGCAGCGGGTAGGCACTCCCAGAGCTGAGAGAGGAGAATAGGCTCACCGGAAAGCTCATCCCCAGACACAGAGGGAAGGGAGGCTCGCCGCTGGTGGGACTGGGGGACAGTGTGAAGCTTCTGTTTGAATCGCTGCAGAGATCATGGCTCAAAGGGAAGGCAAGTTCTATTGTAGATCCTGTTCCCTAGAGAAGGTACCCCCTACAGGAGGCGGGTGAGGGGGCGGTGGGGTGGGGAGAAGGGGTGAGAAGAGAACACAGAATTTCACAAGTGATATCACAAGATGCTTCACATTATGTTATGGTGACCAAAGGGAGTGATACGTTCTGTTTCTACTTCCTGGAAAGTATTCAGGGGATTCGAAGGCTGCCTAAGGGAAGGAAGGGAGGAAGGAAGGAAGGGAGGAAGGGAGGGAGGGAGGGAGGGAGGGAGGGAGGGAAAGACCGCATGCCTGGTACAAGCGTATCACCTGAAAGATACTGTTTTGCTTTCTGACCTCCCTCCTTCCTTGCTCTCTCTGTCTTCTTTCCTCCATCCTTTTCCTCTTCCCACTCCCCCATGCCTCCCTTAAAAAAAAAAAAAAATATATATATATATATATATATATATATATATATATATAATTGTTTTTTTACAGAGAGGAAGGGAGATGGATAGTTAGAAATATCGATGAGAGAGAAACATCGATCAGCTGCCACCTGCACACCCCTCACTGGAGCTTAGCTAACAACCAAGGTACATACCCTTGACCGGAATCGAACCCAGGACCTTTCAGTCCGCAGGCTGACACTCTATCCACTGAGCCAAACCAGATTTGGCACCTTTTTCTTCTTCTGCATTAGTAAAACATATCTAAGAATCCATGGATTTTAAACTTTAAGACTTTCATTGTTTCCTTCAAGTCCCTAAGCTTAGAACATAGGATATTTTCAAGATCTTCATCCCTTCATCTAGAAACCATTTCTTTTTATTTGCCTCTGCCTGTCTTTTCACTTCTCTTTGCAGACCGTCTGGTGTAGCAACCTGCACTCCATGGACAGTCTACCCAGAGAAAGCGTGTGTGTGTGTGTGTGTGTGTGTGTGTGTGAAGTTTTTGTAAGAGACTCAACAAGAATCTTCCGGCAGCAAATATTTCAAAAGGGACTCCCCGGGAGATTACGTCACTTTCTTCCCAGAGCTCCCCTGGGCACCCAAATGACACCTAGGAAATTAGCATCATTTGCCAGAAGAAGCTGCGCGGAGCATTTCCAGTTATGACTTTCTTGGAAAGCACAGGGCCACGTGTGAATCCAGGCCGCGTGAAGTCGGCTTTCAGCGGCAGTTACTGAACACGTGGACAGGAAACATGCATCAGAAATCCAATGTTCACTGTGCTGATATCACCGTAAGTAACTCATTTGTCTTAGTTTGAAGGAAATAGCTTGAATCATGAGGACATTAGAGGGCTCGCTGTAGGACTAAGTTTTCCGGTAGAATGTTATTGGCTTGGATCCGTATGTAGGCAGCATGGGGCTGGAGCCGCCACTTACAGGCTAGTGAGAGCCAGTGTGTGCGTCTCTTCCCCATCCCTGTTCAGTGATTTCAGCAACGGTGGGAGTATTTACACCGTGGACATTGGCAAACACTACCAATCAGCACCTCACCTCCCACTCCCAACAGCTGGTGGTTAAACATCCACCAGACACCACTACCTACAGGCGAAGGAAGAATAAATAACCATGGCCCATGTTTCTACTTCATCACAATGCAACCGAAACAGTAGAATAACCAGAGACCAGGGCAATGAAGCAGGCAGGCGAGTGGTTAGGGGCATTGAGACAGGCAGGCAAGTGGTTAGGGGTGATCAGGCAGGCAGAGGTGATTAGGGGCGATCAAGCAGGCAGATAGAGTGGTTAGGTGTGATCAGGCAAGGAGGTGAGCAATTAGGAGCCAGCAGTCCTCTTTCATTATTACGTTAATTCATGTTTTGCATAGATGTGGCTGAAACCAGCATGTCGTTTATCTGTGCCTGATGAAAATGAACAAGAGAAAAGCACTCTGGGAAATTATCTTGTTGGTTAGTTTTAATTTTTTCTGGGAGATTTTTACCCACCTGTTATTAATTTAACAAATGTATTAAGCACATGATGAGGTCTATGTATACAATGAATTCAATAAAATTCTTCTGCTATAGCCCTAACCGGTTTGGCTCAGTGGACAGAGCTTCGGCCTGTGGACTCAAGGGTCCCAGGTTCTATTCCAGTCAAGGGATTGTACCTTGGTTGCAGGCACATCCCCAGTAGGGGGTGTGCAGGAGGCAGCTGATTGATGTTTCTCTCTCATCGGTGTTTCTAACTCTCCCTCTCCCTTCCTCTCTGCAAAGTATCAATAAAACATATTTTTTTTTTTAAATTCTTCTGCTATGGAGCCTCTGTTTGGGAATTTTTAGTTTTCAAAAGAGAGTTTTTATATATTATTTAGTTTATTATGTCCATTGTATATTATATAAATACTTGAGGCCTGGTACATGAATTCACGCACACTGAAAGGCAATTAATTAGAAGAACTAGTTTAGAGGCCAGGGAGGGATCATGGGAGTGTCTGGCCCTTCTTGCCTAGTCCCTAATGGCCAGACATTAGCAGCAAGGTAACCTACTGGTCGGAGTGTTTGCCTTCTGGTGGTCAGTGCATAAAATAGTGACTGGTTGAGTGGTCAACCAAATGGTTGACCAAACAGTCGGACACTTAGCATATTAGTCTTTTATATATACACTAGAGGCCTGGTGCATGAAATTTTTACACGGGAAGGGGGTGTCACCTAAGCCCAGCCTGCACCCTCTCCAATCTGAGACCCTTCAGGGGATGTTCATGTCCGACTGCCAGCAGTTGGACATCCCTCTCACAATCTGGGACTTCTGGCTTCTAACTGCTCATCTTCCTGCCTGCCTGATCACCCTTAACCACTCGCCTGCCTGCCTAATTTCCCCTAACTGCCTCTGCCTGCCTGATTGCCCCTAACCACTCTGCTTGTCTGCCTGGTTGCCTCTAGCTATTTGCCTGCCTGCCTGCCTGATCACCCCTAACCATCTCTGCCTCACTGCCTGATTGCCCCTAACCACTCGCCTGCCTGCCTAATTGCCCCTAACTGCCTCTGCCTGCCTGATTGCCCCTAACCACTCTGAATGTCTGCCTGATTGCCTCTAACTGCCTGCCTGCCTGCCTGATCACTCCTGTCACTGCCTTGGCAGCCACCTCTACCTCAGTTCCCCCCACCACGGCTTTGACAGGAAGGTTGTCTGGAAGGATGTTCAGAATGTTGTTAGGCAGTCTGGTCTAATTAGTATTTTATGCTTTTTAAAAAAATATATATTTTTTATTGGTTTGTTACAGAGAGGAAGGGAGAGGGATGGAGAGTCAGAAACATTGACGAGAGAGAAACATCAATCAGCTGCCCTCTGCATACCCCCAACTGGGGATGTGCCCCCAACCAAGATACATGCCCTTGACCGGAATAGAATCAGGGACCTTTCAGTCCACAGGCAAAAGGCACAGGGAGACAGTCTTCAGAAATTCCTACATTCAAAGATGGATCTTGGGGGGGTGGGGAGGGGGATAGTAAATCCCTAACACTAAACACAGTCAAGCTGAGAGACTAATGCTGTACAGATTTAAATGTTGGGAGGAGGCCCTAGCCAGGTTGTCTCAGTAAATAGAGCATTGACCTGAGGAGTGAAGGGTCCTGGGTTGGATTCTGGTCAAGGGCACATACCTTGGTTATAGACTTGATCCAATCCCTGACCATAGTAGGAGCTTATGTCGGAGGCAACCAATCGATGTGTCTCTCTCACATAGATATTTCTCTCTGTCTCTCCCCCTCCCTTCCACTCTCTTTAAAAATCAATGGAAAAATATTCTTGGGTGAGGATCAATGACAACAACAAAATGCTGGGAGGAGGACTGATGAGATGACTGGACCCAGGATACCACGATTCTATCAAACCTTCATGTTATTTCAGCATTATGACCACTATGTAACAACGCAGCAAACTTCATTTCTTTGACATCACCTTTCTCCCTTCTTTCCTGTAGCTTCACACTGGCCTCTCCCGGCACCACCACCTTTTCCCTTGCATGACACCCCCTTAATCATCGAGTCCTCAGGACAATGAGGTTCTGAGCATCAGATAATCTTAGGAACAAAGCCTCCTGTCCACCGACCTCGGAGACTGAGTTTCGGGCAAACTGGAGACAACATCTCGGCTTCCGTAGTGTTTCAGCTTCAGACTCAGAAAAGCCAGAGGATGCCATCAACCCCGCCCCCCCTGGTGAAACCAGACAGAGGGACTCTGTAGCTGATATCAGGTTCCATGATCAACTACTACCTACCCTAGTGCCAACCAACCAATCAATAGACACCAGGACCCTAACTTCCCTTAGTCCCCTGCATGACCCAATCCCTAGAAACCATCAAGGAGCCCGGTGTTAGAACACCGGTTCACCTGTGCCTCTGGGTTTAGCACCATTTCCTTCAATAAACATTTACCTTCTCTACTGCAAACTCCATTTTGTGTCTTTTGGGCTTTGATGCTCACAGACAAACAAACCCCTTTAGTTCAGAAACAGGTAATATTTTAAAATTAAAAAGTTTTAGCCAAAGTGGAACAGAGTGTCTCTCTCTCTCTCTCTCTCTCTCTCTCTCTCTCTCTCTCTCACACACACACACACACACACACACACACACATGCTTCATCTACATTTGCAACTCCTTTGCACATTCAATGAGGGTGCAATGGAAAAACGCCAGTGAAATCAAGACCTTCCAATTTTCAAAAAGAGAACTCCAGAACAATCAGGGCAGATGCACAGCAGATTAACTGTAACTCTCATTTAGTTAATCCTTTTTCTCCTGCAAAAAGCAGTCCAGCCACTTTCTTTGGAGACTGAGCAGGGACATCTCTCTATATAAAAGCCTAATATGCAAAGTGTCCCTTTGGGAGTTCGACCAACCAGGAGTTTGATCACTTGCTATGATGTTCACTGACCCCACCAGGGGGTGGCATGAAACAAAGGAAGGCCCTGGCTAGCAGCCCGCTAGGGACCCTACCTGTGCACATATTTCGTGCATTGGGCCTCTAGTTTGTTAATAAAAATTCACACCTAGCCAAATGGTTGAGCATTGACCTATGAACCAGGAAGTCACATTTCAATTCCTGGTCAGGGCACAGGCCCGGTTTGCAGCCTCTATCTCCACTAGGGGGCATGCAGGAGGCAGCTAATGGGTGATTCTCATCATTAATGTTTCTCTCTCTCCCTTTCCCTTCCATTCTCTGAAATCAATTTAAAAAGATATATATAAAATAAAAATCCACTTTGCATGCTCCTCTTGTGTAAGTCCATTGCTGTAGACCAGCTCGATTTGAATGACAGGAACCTGTCCAAGCTGTGAATGGACCCAATAAATTGGAACACTTACCTGGGAGAAAAGGGAAATCCCAGCGTTGAGTGTATATTTGCATCAGGCTGGTCCCCTGAGAACAGCCGAGATGCGTTATTATTAGGTCTTCAATTGAAAAACCCACCTTTCGTTTGACACTTGAATCTTTATTCTACGGCCTCTTAGGTTTTCTACAATTTTCAGCAAAATATGATTCAGCAAGATTCACTGCATACTTGCTAGGTACAAGGCACTATAGTCAGTTGGCCTTGGGGGAAAGAGAGAAACATCAGAAATAGAAAGCTGAAAAAGACCTGGTACCTGTCTAAGGAAATTTAAAATCTACTGGAAGAGGAAGCAATGGCTAATACTGTCAGATTATTGAGTTGTTTTATTGGCTTAATATATTTTAACCAAGTGGTGTAAAGAAAAGACTTGCAGAGAAAATTTCTTAAGGAAGGAGAGGGGGCAGAATCACATGAAAGTGCTAATGGTCATTGTGTTATGGCACTGAAATTCAGTCACTTATTGTTAGTTCCACATTTATTCAATATGATTATAATTCTGTATAATGAATGAAAACATAAATTTTAACATTCTTCTAGAGTATGTTCTTTCTCCCTAAAAAATATAACTATGATGTCTTTAATATAAGACTTTTCTTTGAGGGACAAGGGAATATAAAGTTGAAATCGATATCATAATGAATAGAATTTATCTCATTGATGGTCTGTATATGGTTCTGTAGTATGTACATACATGCATGCATACCTAAATGGTTTAATATAGAGGCATATAAAACACCTATATTCATTTCACACACATATGTATATCCACATATACACATATGCACATAACATATTCATTGCCAACTCTAGAATGTTCTTTTTTTTAATATATTTTATTGATTTTCTACAGAGAGAAAGGGAGAGGGATAGAGAGACATCGATCAGCTGCCTCCTGCACGCCCCCTACCCGGGATGTGCCCAAAACCAGGATACATGCCCTTGACCGGAATCGAACCTGGGACCCTTCAGTCCACAGACCAACGCTCTATCCACTGAGCCAAACCGGTTTCGGCTCTAGAATGTTCTTAAACAAAATGATGGCTGTTTTGGTTTCTGTTCCTTGGCTCTTGCATTATTCTAATGGTTGGAAAGACAGCATCTCACCTTTTACCTTTATTAACACTGGTATCGGGAGAGTAAAGAACACTGACTGGGCAGCCTGCGCTCTGGGTTCAAATCCTTATTGTACCACTCAGTACTTGCCCCTCTCTGTGTGGGCCTGCACGTTTCTCAGCCTCCTGCCTGGATATTCTCTGGAGGAATGGGGGCGTCAGCCAGGTCCTTGCTGATACCAGTGAAGGCCACCGAGTCGCCTGGGTTAGGGATAGAAGGACAAACTTGAGAAGCAGCACTTTGACCTCTGTTGACCTTGGAGGAAGACTTGGGAAATCTAGCCAACCCCTTCTCTGAGCCTGTTGTAGTGAGGACTCTGAGACACACGTAGTCCAACTCCAAACACCGTGCTGGCTCAGCACCCTCTGACCCTCCACTCCCATCAACGTGCTCCACCTACTTTTTAAAAAATATATTTTTATTGGTTTCAGAGAGGAAGGGATAGGGAGAGATAGATAGAAACATCAATGATGAGAGAGAAGCGTTGATTGGCTGCCTACAGCACGCCTCCTATTGGGGATCAAGTCCACAACCCTGGCATGTGTCCTTGACTGGAATCGAACCCGCAGGCCAACGCTCTATCCACTGAGCCAAACCAGCTAGGGTGCCCCACCTACTTTACAAAAGGTGTTTCCATGGTACAGTTACAGCAAAAAATGGGTGGAGACAAATACTAGCTCCTCCAAAATAGCTAGTTGTCAAAGGTCTATGCAGTCCTGTGCCTAACATGGGTATATACAGTCCTAGGTCTGTACAGTACTGTGCCTAACTAACATGAGTCTATGCAGTCCTGGGTCTATGCAGTACTGTGCCTAACTAACATGGGTCTATACAGTCCTAGGTCTATACAGTACTGTGCCTAACTAACATGGGTCTATGCAGTCCTGGGTCTATACAGTACTGGGTCTATGCAGTCCTGTGCCTAACATGGGTCTATACAGTCCTAGGTCTATGCAGTACTGTGCCTAACTCACATGGGTCTATACAGTCCTGGGTCTATGCAGTACTGTGCCTAACATGGGTTTATACAGTCCTGGGTCTATGCAGTACTGTGCCTAACTAACATGGGTCTATGCAGTCCTGGGTGTGATCAGTGACCCTCCCTCAGTGTTAAGGGGGCTACTACAAGTCCAGAGGCCAAGACTGGATGAAGTCCGGAGGGAAACTCAGTGGGGGACCACAGAGACCCACACTGAAGGCTGCCCCCCCACCCCCCATGCTAAGGCCGTCAGTGGATGCCGGTGGCGGGGTGGCTGCATCCACACACTGATCATCACTAGAGGATGGGCTGGCTGGCTGCTGTGCCTCATCCCGCTGGTACTCTTGTTCCAGGAGCAGGAGACCCGCCAGAGGGCCAGGGTCACCGGCTCCAGATGAGTGCTCCCCACGGAAGTCCTCTTGTCCTGGGCCCGGGGTCGCTCTTCCTGCCCATCGAGTCTCGGAAGCCCTTCGGCTGACTCAGGCCTGCAGGGAAGCGAGTTTCTGGAACCGGACGCGCTGCAGCGATAAGGGACCGAGCACGACAGCCACATCCCGGAGCCGTAAAAATGACAGACTGCTGGCTTGCAGGCCACATCAGAGGGCTGGCTTCCATGCAACATCTCTCAGTCTCTTTCCACTAAAATGAACTGGCTCGCCCATAAATTGAAATGACCATGGAGCAGACATTTTTTTTTTCTTATCTTCCCACCCCTTCTTGGGGACATCGGTGGAAATAATGAGACGCGCCAGGTCCTAAATGTCACGGTGAAATATTTGCAGCCTTATCTAGCATCCCCATGAGTCCCCTCATCCCGCGGCGGGAAGGAACCCAGGCCTCATTATCCCGCCAGTGTACCACAAGGGAATGTCCTTTCCCTTCTTGTCAATTTCATATTGTTATATGTAAGTTTCACCCAGAACGGGGCAATTCATAGTGAAGAATCACAATATATAAAGGTAATCACAGTGCATAAGACTATAAAACACTATGCTTTGAAGTTTAATTTTTTAGCAAAAGAACCAAATCTATTTTGTGACTCCAAATGCTGTATTTGGGCTGTAATTCTGCTTTTTGTAAATCTGCAAATATGTCATATATAGAGAGAACTTTATAACATCTATGTATGTGAAGAATAAAAATAAATACTCTTGCTGAAACCGGTTTGGCAGTCCTGGGTGTGAATAGAGCATCGGACTGGGGGCTGAAAGGTCCCAGGTTCGATTACGGTCAAGGGCATGTATCTTGGTTGCAGGCACATCCCCAGTAGGGGAATTGCAGGAGGTGGCTGATCGATGTCTCTCTCTCATTGATGTTTCTTAACTCTCTATCTCTCTGCCTTTCTCTCTGTAAAAAATCAATAAAATATATTAAATAAATAAATAAATAAACAAACAAACACTCTTATGTCCATTATTCATGTGACGACAATCAGAACATTGTCACCTGTATTGCCCAACCAGGCCTCACCCCAAGACTCCAATACTGACTTCTGCGATCGCCATTCCTCTGCTTTCCTCTATATTTTATCGTCTATGTGTCTTTAAACAAGCATTTAGTTTTACTGATTTGTGAACGTGCTCCTTCCTTCATTGTCACGTGAGTGAGACTCCAGGCTCACTTGTCATTTGCGTTCCGTATAATATCCAGTGTGCTGGTCTACCACAGTGTCTTTACCCTCTCCCCTGTGTAAACGCTGGCTCCTCCCACAGTGGTTCTGCATAATCTGGTGAATAGAGCACAGAAAGATAACCTGGAAGCAGTGAAATCAGTTACCCATGGAGGTTGGGGGTGTCAGGAGTGGGTACCAGCAGAAGAAAGATTTTTCTTAGAACACCTTTTCAAACACCTCTTTTGCCTTGGAACCATGTTAATATGCTCCACAGTCAAGAATAAAAAATAATTCAACAAGAAATAAAAATAAATTTTGAAGACCCTAACATTTTTATCAACAGAAAGAACTGAACTTATCAATTTTTAAAATATATCTTTGTTGATTTCAGAGAAGAATGGAGAGGGAGAGAGAGAGATAGAAACATCAATGATAAGAGAGACTCATTGATCGGCTGCCTCCTGCACACTCACATAAGCATCCAGCCTGCAACCTGGGCATATGCCCTGACCAGGAATCGAACTGTAATCTCCTGGTTTATAGGTCGATGCTCAAGCACTGAGCCAGGCTGGCCAGGCCTATTAATTTTTTTGTTTTATTGATTTTTTACAGAGAGGAAGGGAGAGGGATAGAGAGTTAGAAACATCGATGAGAGAGAGAGAGACATCGATCAGCTGCCTCTTACACATCTCCTACTGGGGATGTGCCCGCAACCAAGGTATATACCCTTGACCAGAATCGAACTTGGGACCTTTCAGTCCGCTGACCAACGCTCTATCCACCGAGCCAAACCGATTTCAGCAGGCCTATCAATTTTTAATACTGAAAACTACTAATGCAAATACCCTTTAAAGCAGTATTTCGACTGTATGCTGACTGAGAAATATATAACGGAGGGTGGGACAGAGACATGGCCCCTACAATAATTAATTTGCCTGCACCGTGGTTCTAATCAAAGGAGAACCTATCCATAGACTTTGCAATGATGAGCAATTTATCAAGAAGCAAAGTTCGCCACTTAGAATGACTGATTGAGAACAGGCTGAGGAGGAAGACACTCCCTCCGTTTCTTGACTTCATCAGTCCTTCTAATCAAAGGACCGATGTGGGGGAGTGTCACCAGGATTGCCGAGCCATAATGAGGTCTTAGTTCTGCGATGTTCAGAGTAGGTGACCTTGATGTCTACATCTAATAAAAATGTGCACCTCTCTTCTTTAATATATATTTTTCTTGATTTCAGAGGGCAAAGGAGAGGGAGAGATAGGAACATCAATGATGAGAGAGAATCATGGATCGGCTGTCTCCTGCACACCCCACACTGGGGATGGAACCCACAACCTGGGCATGTACCCTGACCGGGAAGCGAACCATGACCTCCTGGTACATAGGTTGATGCTCAACCACTGAGCCACGCTGGTAGGGTGACACACCTCTCTTGATATCATATAGAATTTTGCTTACCATATTCAAATGCCCGCTAAGCACATCTCTTCTACCAGACTCCAGGGTCTAAGAGCACAACTGTGATTTCCCTCTGAGGACCCATAACATTTGTGAAGAGGAAGGTGTGAGGAGGGAATGAAAGTCTCCAGGCACAGATATATGTAAAGTTTCCCCAAGATTTATGGCGCTCGCTACTTCCTGCACTACCCCAGGCTCACTTGTATATAAATCTGGGGAAGAATTTTCCATCTTTGTTGACAAATACATCCCCGGAGGAATGGCCCCCGGGAAAGCAATATTCTACACCCCGTGACTCAGGTGGTGCCCATCAATCCTGATGCCAGGCCTGGCACCTGGGACTCCAGAAATAATTAATTCCACCATGAGAGTACATAGAATAAATAAGGGCTACGATTAATCAAAATGTGAGCAGGGTTTCAATCAGGCAGCGCGGGGCTTGACAAGAAGAATGTAAATGTTACCGCAAGTCAAACCCAGCCGTCAGCAAATGGAACCCGGGTGCCAGAGAAACTGGCCCACGTCAACGACGGGAAATCTCGGGGGGCCCCTGAGGTGGAGGATGCCCTGAATGGCCAGTCTTCTCTCACCTCCGCCAAGGTCTCTCCGTGAGAAAAAGCCTCAAATCTTTAAATGCGTGGCTATTTCTTTAATTCTTAAAAATATATAATGTTGTCCACCTGGCGTGGCTCAGTGGTTGAGTGTCAACTATGAACCAGTAGGTCATGGTTTGATTTCCGGTCAGGGCACATGCCTGGGTTGTAGGCTTGGGGGATCCCCAGTGTGGGGTGTACAGCAGGCAGCCAATGATGATTCTCTCTCATCATTGATGTTTCTATTTCTTTCTCCCTCTTCCTTCTTTTCTGAAGTCAATATCTATCTATCTATCTATCTATCTATCTATCTATCTATATACATACATATATTTGAGAAATATATATATATATTTGAAAAATCTCATCTCTATCTCTATTTCTATCATCTCTATCTCTATCCTCTCTATCTCTATCATCTTTATCTCTATCTCTATCATCTCTATCTCTATCATCTCTATCTCTATAATCTCTATCTCTCTATTATCTCTATCTCTATTTCTATAATCTCTATCTCTATTATCTCTATCTCTCTATTATCTCTATCTCTATCTCTTTCTCTATTTCTATAATCTCTATCTCTATCTCTATCTCTATCTCTATCTCTATCTCTATAAAATGTTATAAACCTTCAAGCCTGGCTTTAGAGGGATTTATCTTTGGGTTCCCAGCCAAACACCCTGAGCAACAGTGGCCATCACAGGATGTACGGAATATTCGTGTGGAGAGCAGGACGCGCAGTGTCTCAATCACCCTTACACCCAGGAGGCGCCTGATGTATGATTGTGAAACAAACGAATGGGTTCAAGGACTCCATAAATCACATGAAGCTCCTCAAGCGAGGACCATTTAGTTAGGGTCTGTAGATAAGCGATCACCTCATTAGAATAACACACAGCTCAAGCAGGTGACAAATACGAAACTTGAGAACTCCAGCTCCTGCTTAAAACAAGGATAACAGAGCTGCACACCCGGATAAGCAGACACACCCAAGATTTAAGGACATGACTGTATCGATGCTCAACACGAGATGGGAGATGGGTTTGCTCCTTGTTTCCAACTATCCTCCTGCTTGGATAAAGCACCTTGCAGACCTCCCATGACCAAGCTGCACTTGGACATGACCTGGAAGCCACGCCCCCCCTCTCCCCCCCCCCCGCCAGCTGTGCCCAGTCAGTGCCCAGTTACCTCCGGAACCTGAACTCAGAGGAAGAAACCAACAGACCAAAGAGAAGGGCCTCCTCGGCTGGCTGACTTGGCCTTGACTGCTTCCCGGAGATGCTGCTGAGCCTTCCTAAGACAGCAGACTGACTGTCTTATTCTCTCAATTGCAATACAGTGGTACTTCAAGATACGAGTGCCCTAACATACGAGATTTTTGAGATACGAGCCATCGAGCGAGTGATTTTTGCTTTGAAATACGAGCAACATTTTGAGATACGAGTAATCGCGCTGACCGGCCGGCTGCACACGACCCACCAGTTTACCGCGACTCGAGCATCTCATAGTTTCCCACGCCTCAAGGTTACAGAACGAATTAAACTCGTATCTCGAGGTACCACTGTAATTACAGGTGGCTGCTGTTCCTGTGATTACGCCCCTCTAGGGCAAGCATGCCAAACTCTGGGCCCTCGGGCCGCATCCCTCATTATTTGGCCGTAATCTGAATTGGACATGCTTGGTCTTGGGGCACCTCTCCCTGCGTGTCTCCCTCTCTCCTTCCCTTGGCATCGGACTGACCGTTCTCCAGGTTCTCTGACTCCCTTGTATTTTTCCTCCCACAGGCATTTCCCCTAATAACATCCCTAAACATTTAACCCCACCTTGGCTAACACATCAAGATGAAGGGAAGACCTTTAAAAATATATTTTTATTGATTTCAGAGAGAAAGGGAGAGGGAGAGAGAGACAAAGACATCAGTGATGAGAGAGATCCTCCTGCACACCTCTATTGGGGATCAAACCTGCAACCCAAGCATGTGCCCTGACTGGGAATTGAACCAACACCTCCTGGTGCATAGGTAGACGCTCAACCACTGAGCTACATCGGGTGGGCAAGGGAAGACTTTTTTAGGTAGTACAGCAAGTATAGCATATGAGTTTTTTCTGTGACCCCAGTAAAATTAATACACCCAGGTACCCAGCCTTCCACACCCCCTGCCATCCTATAAAGAGGTGGCTGCTCTGGGCTAGAGGAAGATCTACTGCTTTTGGGTAAACACAGTAACATTATAGTAATGAACATATAATTACATGTATAATGTCCTATATAATAAAAGGTTAATATGCAAATCGGCCAAATGTTGCAGTCACTATGACATGCACTGATCACCAGGGGGAAGATGCTTAACACAGGATCAGCTAGGCTCATGGCTGGCAAGCACAGGGGAGGTGATGAGGATCCCCTCTCATCTCTCTCATACTGTGAAGGACCCCTTGGGGGATGTCCAACTGCCAGCTTAGGCCCGATGGGGAGCAGATCTAAGTTGGCAGTCAGACATCCCCCTTGGGGTCCCAGACCATGAGAGGGACCACAGGCTGGGCTGAGGGCCTCCGTCTCCCCAGTGCACAAATGTCATACACTGAGTCTCTAGTACATACAGAAAGCACAAATTAATTAAGTTTACTTAACATATAAACCTGAGCACTAAAGCGAAAGGAAACACATTTTACATTTTTAAAGGTGCTAGCGTTAACATTCATTGCACTCCCTGTCACTGTGCTTAGTCACTGAAATACTTGAGATCATTTCACTTCATCCTCCCATCCCCTAGGACACACTATTATCACCATGTCCAGTTCAGAGACGATGCAGCTGAAACACAGACCGGCTCAGGAACGTACCGGGGTCACGCACAGCCTGTCACCTTGGATTCCACAGTTGTGGCCCCAGAAGTTGCACTCTGAGCTGCGCTGCTCTCTATTCTATTACAGTGGTAGCTCGAGATACGAGTTTAATTCGTTCCGTAACCTTGAGGCGTGGGAAACTATGAGACGCTCGAGTCACGGTAAACTGGTGGGTCGTGTGCAGCCGGCCGATCCACGCGATTACTCTTATCTCAACTGTTGCTCGTATTTCAAAGCAAAAATCGCTCACTCGACGGCTCGTATCTCAAAAATCTCGTATGTTAGGGCACTCGTATCTTGAGGTACCACTGTATCTGCATCACGCCTGGTCGATGCGTGGCTGAGGAATCCTCCACCCGCCCACCTGGGATTGCTTCCCCGGTGCCAATTCCTGGCTGTTCCGCCACGTGGGACTTAGGCTCTGCCGCTCAGGACTTGCTTCAGTGGTGAAATCTGAAAGAATACGTTCTGGGGGATTCTGCTTCTAGAAATGCAGCCCATTCTGAGGCAGAGCCCGTCACCCAATAACAGCTAGATAGGGGTGCCTGTGTGTTTGAGGGCAGGAGACTTTCATTTTTTTATTTATTTAATATTTTTTTGAAAAATATATTTTATTGATTTTTTACAGAGAGGAAGAGAGAAGGATAGAGAGTTAGAAACATCAATGAGAGAGACATTGATCAGCTGCCTCTTGCACGCCGCCTACTGGAGGTGTGCCCGCAACCAAGGTACATGCCCCTGACCGGAATCGAGCCTGGGACCTTTCAGTCCGCAGGCGGACGCTCTATCCACTGAGCCAAACGGCAAGGGGCAGGGGACTTTAAAATACATTGCGGGGCGCTCCCTCCCAAGTGAAAACAAATCAAAGAAGGGTAGAGCGGACCTTCATTTTAAACCTGAACGATTTTGCAATCAATTCCTCAAAAAGAAGGGATGGGTGAGGGGTAGAGGGTGGGAATTAGAGATGCTGATGTCTGGAGGAGGAGCATCAGCAAAAGAGACTGCCAGGACAACCCTGGGCCCTGGTTGGGAGTGGGGGTGAGGGCAGGCACCCCTTTGCCTGTCCATACTCCATGCTCAACATAGCAGCCAAAGATCCTGTTAAAATGTAAGCCTGACCACCTCTATCCTCTGTCCAAAATGCTCCCCTCACCCGGGCCAGCGCGGCTTAGGGGTTGAGCGTCAACCTATGAACCAGGAGGTCACAGTTGGATTTCCGGTCAGGGCACATGCCCGGGTTGCTGGCTCGATCCCCAGTGTGGGGCATGCGGGAGGCGGCCAATCAATGATTCTCTGTCATCATTGATGTTTCTCTCTCTCTCTCTCTCTCTCTCTCTCTCTCTCTCTCTCTCTCTCGCTCTCTCGCTCTCTCGCTCTCTCGCTCTCTCTCTCCTGTCCCCTTGATGCTGTGGATCCCTAGGGCACTGTAGCGAGGCTGTTCGATGTCTGCAGTCCTTTCTTGAATCAAACGCAAAAGAAGAGCCTCTATGTTTGCAATCCAACTCCTCTCTGTTAGAGTTCTCTAAGCGAATGCCCATAAATCCCACTTCGTTGGGCTAAAAGATTTCTTTTAATTATAAAAATATAAATTATTAACTACTTTTGAGAAATCAGTTTGCATCTTTCTCTCCTACTTACATTCAAAAGCCTCAGGGTAACATCATGTTGACTAATAGCGGTGATTAGAAGAGAAATGAAGAGGGAAAATATAGGCTTTTCCGTTTACCCACATGCTTATGCATTCCAGAACTCTTTATTCCTTCCAAAAGGCGTGTTTCTGTGGGGTGCCGTGTCTGTTCAGCCTGAGAAACTCCAGCATTTCTTTCATTCAAAGCGGTTGCGTTTCGCCTGCATGCTGCTTTCAAATGAGCAGACTTGAACTTTTAGACAAGTTTTAGTCTTACAACACATTTGAACAGGAAGTATCGGGCTTTCTCATAAACCCCCACCTCCCTCACCTCTGTCTGCCCCGTTATTACATCTTACATGAGTTCAATGTAATGGTTGTTGATTACCAATATTGGTACAGTGTTATTAACTCAAGCCCACTGCTTACACTGCTGTTTACTCTTCATGCTAGATATTCTATGGGCTTTGACAAATGCATGAAGGCATGTGTCCAGCATTATAATATCACACAGCATCGTGTCCCTGCCCTACACACCCTCTGTGCCACCTGCTCTTCCTTCTCTTCATCGCCCCTGATTCCCCAGAATCCACTGATACTTTTAGTCTCTATAGTTTTGCTTTTTACAGAATGCCATGTAGTTGGAATCATATTGGGTGATGGTTAATTTTGGGTGTCAACTGGACTGGTCACAGATATTTGGTTAAACATTCATCAGGGTGGGTCTGTTATTCTTGGAGGCTGGCTGGTGTGGCTCAGTGGTTGAGTGTCCACTCATGAACCAGGAGGTCACGGGTTTAATTCCAGGTCAGGGTTGTGGGCTCCATCCCCAGTAGGGGGCGTGCAGGAGGCAGTCGATCGATGTTGCTCTTTCTCATTGATGTTTCTCTTTCTCTATCCTTCTACCTTCTTCTTGCTCTAAAAACCAATAAAGACATACAGTGGTACCTCGAGATACGAGTGCCCTAACATAAGAGATTTTTGAGATATGCGTGATTTTTGCTTTGAAATATGAGCAACATTTGAGATAGGAGTAATCTCGTGGATCGGCCCCCTGCACACGACCCACCAGTTTACCTCGACTCGAGCGTCTCATAGTTTCCCACGCCTCAAGGTTACAGAATGAATTAAACTCGTATCTCGAGGTACCACTGTATTTTCAAAAAATTTAAAGAGAGATATACAGCCTTGGAGAGCCTACTATGTACATACATGCTCTGTGCTCTATTTTCCTCTCCTGAGTCCTGCCCACGGGGTACGGGAAAGAGGAGAAAGAGGAGACCCTAATGGGACTCCCCATGTCTAAGGAAGTTCTGGGGAGAACACAGACAGCCAGGACCCTGTTTCTCCCTGAGGAGGAGGGTTAGGAGTAACTCCGACCTGCATGTCTTCTTCGGCTCAGAGGGACTATTTTCTCTAAGGCGATGGGCGAGTGAATCACTTTATTCTCAGTTGTGGGGAATCCAAGAAACAAATTTCTTCCAGGAACATTTCCAGCGCACTTGTGGTGGTGGTGGTGATGGTGGTGATGGTGGTGTGTGTCCTATTTATTTACATAGTTAATCTCTCTCAGCCTGGACAACTGTGGCTGCCTCCACAACTCTTAAAAACAAAACAAAACAAAACAAAAAACATATACATACATATATACATACATATACATATATGTCATATATATACATATATATACATATATATGTTGATTTCAGAGAGAAATGAAGAAGAAGAGAAATAGAAACATCAATGATGAGAGAGAATCACTGATGTACTATCTCCTGCACACCCTCCACTAGGGATGGAGCCTGCAAGCTGGGCTTGTGCTCTGACTGGAATCGAACCGGTGACCTCCTGGTTCATATGTTGATGCCCAACCTCTGAGCCACACCAGCCAGGCTGCCCCCACAACTGCTGGACATCAGGGGAGGGCAGGCTGGGAGCCGCTCAAGGAAACCTTCCGCTTCCCTGATGTCAGATAACAGCAGAAAGGGCCAGTAATCATGGAGGATGGCCCCCTCCAGTTCTGCACATCTCACGAGTGCATGTCATTGAGAGCCCGCTTTACATGCAGAATCCTAGCTGCAAGGGAGTCTGGAAAGGGCGGTTTTTAGCTGTCTGGTTTCTTTAACTAGTCCGGGTGTGGCATGGAAGTAGAGTGGGTGCCTTCAGAGTCTCCTGCTCACCGTTTATCCAGCGGGTGGGTCATAGCTACTTCCTTCCCCATTGCGCTGTGGTGTTTCCCCGATATAGCATTTGCATTCTGATGTGCCTATTTATGTGGGTATCTTTGGGATTGTCTATGCATTCCTTGAAAAAGCTGCTTAAATCTCTAGTACCTGGCACATAGCAAAGACGGAACAAATGTTTGTTAGATGAATGGGTGAGTAATCAAATTATCTTCTTGGCTAGACTCTGGTTTCCCAGGCAGGGGCTATGTTTTATTCACTTTGGATTAACTATTCCCCAGTACCGAGCTGGGTCCACACTTGAGAAGAAAGGAAAGTGCCGTAAATTATATAAAATGTATGCCTCGTTATTTTCCTATCCAATCGGAATACCATTCTAACTCTCTTATGGCAAGATTACCATTTCTTTGAACAGATTCCACTTTAAAATAATCTTTTATACTGCCAGCATCACTTGCTCATTTTCAATCAGTGATTATTCTATTCCTAGCAGGTTTCAAAGAGCTTTTCATGTATTATGTATCCTCATCCTGGGAGGTAGGGACTGTTATTGACTACGGTTTCTCAAATGCAATGATCTGAACACTAAATATTCAGCTTAATGAAAAACACACACCAGGGCACGCCTCCTTCCTCCCCGAGGTCAAGAAATGGACTGTGGTCTGATCCACAGAAGCTCACCCTCTCACCCCTGCCCATCCCAAATGACAACCCTTATTCCCCTTCTTTTAAAAAAAATTTTTTTTTTATTGATTTCAGAGAGGAAGGGAGAGGAAGAGAGAGAGAAACATCAATGATGAGAATCATCCATAGGCTGCCTCCTGCATGCCCTCTACAGGGGATCGTGTCTGCAACCCGGGCATGTGTCCTGACCAGGAATCGAACCCTGTATAGGACAACACTCAACCAACTGAGCCGTCACTGGCCTGGCCTCAGTGATAACATTTGATTAACATTTTAAATGCATTCAATTAATTTTTTCCAATATGCTTAGCATTTTTCTTTTGCTTAAAAAATATCTCCTTATCCTGAGATCCTAAAGATTTTTACCTAGTAGGATTCTCCAAAAATTTTGTTCTGCTTCTTACACCTGGGTCTGGAATTGATTTTTGGAGTGAAGGAGAGTTCTCCACGACTATTTGATTGTTCCAGCACATTTATTATAAGAGGGCGCTTCTCTCTAGCTCCTCTGCCATGCTTCATTTGTCATAAATCATGTTAATATAAGAGTGACTCTGTGTTTGGGTCTTCTTTTTCATTATTTTGTCTTTTCCGACAACAATAATAGATTGGCCCACTTTTTAATGAATATTCCTATCACGTGGAACAATTACTTTCCTATTATTGTTCTTCCAATGCATTTTGGCTTATTCTTGGTTGTGTATTTTATTATCTGCTTTCAGATTAGCTGATCAAGGCATGCAAATAAACTTGAGATGTTAGCTGGGTTATACTGAATTTATATATCAATTTGTGGATAGTTAACATCTTTAAAATACTGAGTTTACAATCCAGAAAGGTGGTTTATCTCTCAATTTACTCAGATTATTTAAAAAATGTCTTAAGAATCTTTAGTTTTCTACATAGAAACGTGTCCAGATTTTGTGAAATTTATCTTGCTACATCATGTTTTTGATGCTACTGAAAAGGATATTTTTGAAATTTAAAAGTTGTGTCTGTTGATGGCACTGATGATTGAAGTTTTGGTCACATGGGGTCTGGGAAGGTGCGTCTTTCCACTTGTCCCTCCCGGTGCAGTCTTGGGGAAACGTTACCTTCCCTGGCCACACGTGGGACAAGATGCACGAAGCACTGCCAACCAGGGCAGCTCACCTGAGCTTCTGTGTCCAGAACCTGCATTGATGAGGTAACTCTATACAGTGGTACCTCGAGATACGAGTGCCCTAACATATGAGATTTTTGAGATACGAGCCGTCGAGCAAGCGATTTTTGCTTTGAAATACGAGCAACATTTGAGATATGAGTAATCGCGTGGATCGACCGGCTGCACATGACCCACCAGTTTACAGCGACTTAAGCGTCTCATAGTTTTCCATGCCTCAAGGTTACGGAACGAATTAAACTCGTATCTCGAGGTACCACTGTAGTTCTCTTTCAGTCTGTAAATATGTAGAATTACATTGATTATTTTGTTAATGTCAAAAAAGATATTCATTGATGGGATAAATACAACTTGCTCATGATTTATCCTTTGTTTGTTTGTTTGTTTGTTTTTTTAATCCTCATCCGAGGATATTTTTTCCATTGATTTTAGAGAGAGTAGAAGGGAAGGCGAAGGGAAGGAGAGAAATGGAAGAAAGAGTGAGAAAGAGAGAGAGAGAGAGAGAGAGAGAGAGAGAGATTAAGTGGTTGCCTCCAGGACCAGGGATTGAACCTGCCACCCAGGTACATGCCCTTGACCAGAAATTGAACCCGAGACCCCTCAGTTCATGAGCCTATACCAGCCCGGGTTGATTGATTCTTTTCTTTTTAATATATTTTTTATTGATTTTTTACAGAGAGGAAGGGAGAGGGATAGAGAGCTAGAAACATCGATGAGAGAGAGACATCGATCAGTTGCCTCCTGCACGCCCCCCACTGGGGATGTGCTCGCCACCAAGGTACATGCCCTTGACCGGAATAGAACCTGGGACCTTTCAGTTTGCAGGCCGACGCTCTATTCCCTGAGCCAAACTGGTTTCGGCATGATTGATTCTTATATGTTACTTCTTATATATTACTAAATTCTGTTGGCTGTTTTCCCATTTCATTCATGAAGGAAATTTTGCTGAACATTCTGTCATTCTGAGAATGTTCCTGTTGGATTGTAGAATCAAAGTGATGCTGGCTTCAAAATGCAAGTTTGGAGAGTTCCCTTTTTAAATCTCCCTTTTGAAATCGGACCTAATTAAACCAGCTCACCCAAGTCTAAGTTAGTAATCACTCTGCTAACTTCCTTGATAACATGTACAAACTTGGTAATTATTTGTTAATCCTCACCTGAGGATATTTTTTTCCCCACTGATTTTTAGAGAGAGGATAAGGGAGGGGGAGACACACAGAGAGAAAAACATCGATGTGAGAGAGACACATCCATTGGTTGCCTCCTGCTCCTACCCTAACTGGGCCGGGATTGAGCCTGCCAGCGAGGTACGTGCCTTTGCTTGGAATTGAACCCGTGACCCATTAGTCTGTGGGCCCACACTCTAACCACTGAATCAAACTGGTTGGGGCAAAATTGGTATTTAATTGATTATTATTATTTTTTTATTTAATATCCGTCACCTACTATGGGACTGTACCCTTTGAGAACTGGCCTGCTTCTTAAGGAGCGAGCATAAAGCCGGACACAAAGTAACTGTCCGGAAAACAGAGATTTAGTGAGTGGAGCGGGTATTGAGTACTGAGAATATATGGGAAAAGCATTATTTTTGCCATCGTGGCAGTAGTATTAGTAATAGGCCCTTAGCAGTTAACAATAATGACACGGTGGCAGAAAGCAGCCATCCTGAGTTTGAATCCGACTTGGCCATTGTCCGGTGACATATGTCAGTGGTCGGCAAACTCATGAGTCAACAGAGTCAAATATCAACAGGACAACGATTGAAATTCCTTTGGAAAGCTACATTTTTTAAACCTAAACTTCTTCTAACACAGTGGTTCTCAACCTGTGGGTCGAGACCCCTTTGGTGGTCAAAGACCCTTTCACAGGGGTCACCTAAGACCATCGGAAAATGCAGATATTTACATCACGATGCATCACAGTAGCAAAATTTCATGGTTGGGGGTCACCACCACATGAGGAACTGTATGCAAGGGTCGCGGCCTTAGGAAGGTTGAGAACACTGTTCTAACACCACTTCTTCAAAATAGACTCACCCAGGTATTTTGTGGAAGAGCCACACTCAAGGGGCCAAAGAGCCACAGTTTGCCGACCACTGACCTATGTGATCTTGGATGAGTTAACTAATTTTTTCTATGCCCCAGTTTTCTCAGATTTCGAAGAGTCCTAATCAAGTCTTTGTCCCTATCTAAATCCTGTGGCCAGATATGTTCTATAATTCCAAATTCCTTCTGTGCTAGGAAAGTAATGTGGTACAGATACCACATGCTGTAACAATCCTAAGGGGCGTCGAGTGGGTTGTGAGTCCACAGAGAAACATATAAAGACTAACTATAAGTGGAATCGTTAGAATATAAATGGACTGTGACAGTTCAGATCACGTTTCACGATGCAAACTTGAAAAACTTGGCTTTTGGAGCTGATCAAGGGGATCTCAAAAATGCATAGAGACCCAGAGAAGTCTAGAACTGGGAAGAATCATAATGTTTTGCTTTTTTTTACAACTTCTCCAATTTTAATGATTAGAATAACTAAGATACAGAGATATCAGGCAACCTTCCCAGATGCCATAGCTAGTTTTCCACTGTGCTGGAGACTTGTTACACCACAATATGAAAAATACAAGCTGATGTTATTTCAGACTTGACAACTAGAACTGAATGATCTTTCTCGGTAGGCCTTTCAATCTCGAAACTGTTAAACGTGGCCCGACTTTCTCATGAACAATGAATTATTTTTCTGATCGCCCAAAAGGACGCGTTTCTTAGAAAACAGTGAGAATAAGGAGAAAAATGCATCAAGGTGCTTCAAGACAGTGAAGAAAACGTACACAAGAAAAAATTACAGTGAGCTACTAAAAAGGCTATAATTGGTAAATCAAAATATCTATACAATTCTATAGATAACTATTCCCTTTTCAAAAAGGGGACTTTCCATTTTATTATTTCTTACTAGAGGCCCAGTGCACGAATTGGTGCACCAGTGGGGTCCCTCGGCCTGCCTGTGGAATCAGGCCAAAACCAGCTCTCCGACATCCCCCAAGAGGGCCCCAGATTGCAAGAGGGTGCAGGTCAGGCCCAGGGACCCCAATCAGGGCCAGGAAGGAACACGGGAGTTGGCCAGCTGGGGACGGACTGTGTGAGGGCTCCAGGACATGTCTGGCCCATCTTGCCCAGTCCCGATAGGCTGGACCCCAGCAGCAAGCTCATCTATGGGTTGGAGCATCTTCCCCCTGGTAGTCAGTGCACATCATAGTGACTGGTCAACTGGTCAACTGTCTGCCCCCTGGTGGTCAATGCACATCATAGTGAGTGATTGAGTGGCCTCAGCATGTCATTAGCATATTATGCTTTGATTGAACAGCTGACCCCACGATGGGACACTTAGCACATTAGGCTTTTATTATATAGGATTTTATATAACAAATCATATTCTGAAAAAATGTGTACAGTTGATATACTCTAGCTATTGGGAATCAATTTATCGTTCGTTGAAGCACATCAAATACTAGATCACATTCATTCAATGGAAATATGAAATTGCCTCTATGGCAGTTAGGGCATGTTTTTGTAAAGAGAGCCATACATCTCAGTGAACGTATACAGTTTCAGAACCCTCCATTCTACAGGGAAAGATTTTAAAGTTAAACCTGAAATCAGGTTTAATGGCATGAACATGGGGTTGTAACTTCTTAATTAGTCGTGGCTATCAAAGGATGATTAAAACACAATGCTGTGTAGATTGCAGACATGTGTTTCTTTTAGATCCCTTAGAGGGCCCAGCCGGTGTGGCTCAGTGGTTGAACATCGACCTATGAACCAGGAGGTCATGGTTTGATTCCTGGTTGCAGGTTTGATCCCCAGTAGGGGGCAGCCGATCAATGATTCTCATCATTGATGTTTTTATCTCTCTCTCCCTCTCCCTTCCTCTCTGAAATCAATAAAAATGTACTTAAAAAAAAAGAACCTTTTAAGATAGTGATTAAAAATAAAGATCATTTTGCAATATACAAATATATAAAATAGAAAAATGGATGCATTTCTTTCTTACAGATTCACCCCTCTACCCCCACAAAATACTCCACAAGACTTGTCAAAGGCCTCTGGGCGTGGCTACTGTGTATACATTTGATTTCATCCAAGGCTAGTTTCTCGGAACAGAGAACATTACATTTTTTTCTAAGTGCAACTGAAGACATATTTTCAGTCTCCCAAGTGAACCATAAGACCATGAAACTGTAAGAGAAAAAAGGTTTCATAATGTACAAGCAATTTGGCTCAGGCTGTGATAGAATCTACAGCTAATCCCTTTCTTTTCTTGACATATTCTATTTTATTACTCAAAAATCCAACAAAAGCACACGCTGCAGGTTACCGGCATCTACATTTTGGTGCACCTTCCAGATTTTTCTATGTATGTATTGTGATTTAAAATAACAAATGTATATTATACTAAGAAAGAGTTTGGAGGCTTCTTTTTCTTCTGGAATCATAATGTGAGCACTTGCAGATCACTAAGTATTTTTATGCATAATTTAATAGCTGAAAAATAATAACAATGTGCTTTGTAGAACCAGCCATATTTTTATTAAATTCAACCTTCCTCATAACCCTGTAAGTTGCTATTATCCTAATTTTATAGCCGAAGAACTGAAAATTTAGCTTACACAAGGGCACATATCTAGAGAGTGAAAGAGACAGAATATAAATCTGCAAGAGTTTATGCCCTGAGGTATATCACTCAGCATTTCCTTTGTGTGCACCATGCACAGTCTAACTCTTTCCTACTGGTACTCTCAATTCTTTCCTTTCTTTGCTCTTTCCCTCCTTTCTTTCTTCTCTCCTTTCCTCCCCCTTCCCTCCTTCTTTCCTCTTCCTAACATCTTCCTTCCTTCCTTCCTTCCTTCCTTTCTTCCTTCCTTCCTTCTTCCTTCCTCCCTCCCTCCCTCCCTCCCTTCCTTCCTATATAAACAACTCTTGGATGAGCATCTGTGTAACAAAATCTTGTCACATGACCTCGAAGATAAAATGGCTAGGAGTGACACAGCTTGCTCAAGTGGCCATGATTCGTGGTCCTCTGAATCCTGACCCTTTGCTGTCCAACAGGTTCATGTGACCAGTTGTGGTCAATGGACTGTGAGGAGACATGACCTCTGTCACTTAGCGGACAAAGCCCAGAAGATGGGTCGAATTCTCTATGAATTCTCCCACCTAGTGAAGGTGGAGTGCTGAGATGATGGTTTTACAAAGCTCGAAGCCCCCATCAGCCTGGGTCCCTAAGTTAGTCCCTGGGTCAGCATGCCCACCCCTTACTAATCTGGTCTGGAACTGAAGCTTGAACAACAACAAAGAAACATCCTTATGTTCAGTCACTGAGCTATTGAGTTTAATGTTTAAACACATACTCTACTGATGGGAATTAGGCAATATCTAGCAAAAATTACATCCATTCATCCTTCAACTCAGCGATTCCCTTCCTAGGAATCTTTCCCAGTCACACTGGCAAAAAGAAAAAGACAGGAAAGAAATAATGTACACACAAGGCTATTAATTGCAGAGGGAATGACTTCTCAATGTTTTTGAGCAGACACATGTGACGAATAGTACCTTATTGTTTACGTCTGCTTTTCAGGGATTTCGCTGTTCTCTACTTCAAAACTGAAAATGGTACCTCTTGACTTTGGGGTTCCAGTTTTGTGACACCCGTGTTTATTTGCTTGTCTGTTTGCTCATTCAGATGCATGCACCTTGCTAATTCTGAAGGGGTCAAGCGGTTCCCTGTATCCATACATTGGTGCTCCGACGACATCAAGGCTAGAGGCTTTGGGAGGAAATGATACCCCGCGTTTTCTGGGGGGAAGGAAGTCTTTAGCATTAGGAGTACCTGATTTTTAAAAAAATATATTTTATTGATTTTTTTACAGAGAGGAAGGGAGAGAGATAGTTAGAAACATCGATGAGAGAGAAACATGGATCAGCTGCCTCTTGCACACCCCCTACTGGGATATGCCCGCCACCAATGTACGTGCCCTTGACCGGAATCGAACCTGGGACCCTTCAGTTCCCAAGCCAACGCTCTATCCACTGAGCCAAACCGGTTTCGGCTGCCTGATGTTTTGAAGATAAAAGGTGTCAGAGGAGCATTTGCCCAAAGTGCTTTTATGTGAATTCGCAGCTGCTTGCAAAGGGAACTGCTTGAGGCGAATTCAAATGCTTAAGAGGACACCAGAGATGGAGGAGGAGGGTGGGTCCTGGTTGTTAACTCAAGGTAAGAGCCTTTTAATTTTTATATCCACAGCGTCAGGCACCTTACATCCCTCCAGGGACTGAGCCTCGTTTGCATGTGCCACTTTGCGAGATGACTTTCTTTGTCTCCCTGCGGGTAAAATATGCAGTACTCCTGCCTGTCTGGGGAACCTTGAATCATAAAGTGCTTTTCATGTTCTCTCTCCAGGTCTCACTAAAAGGAGCTTCTGAGCAAACGGGAATCTGTCCTCACAGCCGCTCTGAACACTCGGGTGTGGCTGTGAGCATCTGTCCTGAACTGCCGCTTCCCGGAGCATCCCCACATCAGCACCCACGCCTCGGCCCGGCCCGAGCTGAAGGCGAGCTGGGAGGCGTGGGGACAGGAAACAGCGCTGGGGTGATGAGAACTGCCTAATGGACCGAGAGCAGCCAGATGCTGCCGACCAGCCCCGACAAATGGGAACATGACTCCGCGGAAGTCAGGGACGCGGGGCGGTGGGAAGCGGGACCGGGTGTGATCACACTGCTCAACGAGCCCGCTCGCTGGGCCAGGCCATGCCCGCCGCTCTGTGTCCCGGGCACCCCTTCCTTTTCATGCCTCTGGCCTCGGTGTCTTCCGAGCACCAGGGGAGGGACACAGGAGCCTGCTCTGACCCCCCTCAGCATGAGGACGGTGCATGGAGATGAAGGAGCAAAAGATCAGCCAATAAGCACGTCCATCACTAGACGGTAACCCCTGATCTCTGCTGACTTTGTGAATTTGGGCCCTTCCCAGGTTCAGGCCCAACAAATCCTGCTGGTGAGGAAGTGGGAGGAGCTGGTAATGAGTGGCAGCTTTGAACTTGTAGGGGGGCATTCCAAAAGACTAGGACAGTAGTTGGGTTTGCCAGCTCTGTTGACTAATGAGTTTGCCGACCACTGGGATAGGGGCTTAATCACAAGGCACAACAGCCGGTAATTATTGGAATCCAGAGTCTAGGTCCTAGACTCTAGTGATTAAAAGTGGGGGGGTTGTTGGGGTAGGTGGAGATTGAACTTGGAGGAACCTCAGTGAGCTCCTTAGGATGTAAAACCAGACCCACTGGGTGGCTGTTAAGCATAGAAAAGCAATCGTTTTCCAAAAGAAGAAAGTCAGAGAAAGGAAGGGGAGATTATTTGTGTGTTTGTGGGAGCAAAAAGGGGTGGCGTTGGCCCAGCTGGTGTGCTCAGTGGTTAAGCGTCAATCTATGAACCATGTGGGTCATAGTTCAATTCCAACCCACATGCCTGGGTTGTGGGTTCGAACCCCCGTATGGAGCGTGCAGGAGACAGCTGATCAAAGATGATTGCTCATTGTTGGTGCTTCTCTCTCTCCCTCCCTTCGTCTCTGATATCCATAAAAAAATACATATTTTTTGAAAAAAGGGCTGGAGTTGGAGGCAGTATAGTTTCATGGTTAGAGGGTAGGTTTTGGAAACAAGACAACTGGGAGTCAGATTGGCTAATTCTCACCAAGTCTCAGTTTCCTCATTGGTCACATGGATAATAATCACAGCCACTCCACAGAGTTTGGGGAAAGAAACTGTGACAACATATGAATACACATAGAACAGAGTCTAGAATACAGTAATCCCTCAATGAATAGTAGCTATTTGTTTACTAGAACATAAAAAAAAAGAAATAAAACAGTAACTAATGGTCTTAGAACACAGAGGAGAGATCAAGTGTGAAAGGAAGAATTCTGGATGAGGGCAAATCCATGGTCAAAGACATAGCAACACATTCACGGACTCTGGAAGGAGCCACAGAACTTTCATATGCTCGTTCTCCAGTTCTTCACACACGTGTATCACAAAAACCCTCCAAACCACTCTGTCTTCTAGTAAAGAAACACCTGTCTATGCCCTTTCTATATGCTGGCACCCAACCAAGCAGAGATGACGTTTTCGGCAGCGTTGACAATCTGTACACTGCACATTTTGCATTCCCAGCGACTTCTAGAATGCTTTACAGTTGAGGAAGAGGAGTACAGTGGTACCTCGAGATACGAGTTTAATTCGTTCCGTAACCTTGAGGCGTGGGGAACTATGAGACACTCCAGTCGCAGTAAACTGGTGAGTCGTGTGCAGCCGCCGATCCGAGCAATCACTCCTATCTCAATTGTTGCTTGTATTTCAAAGCAAAAATCGCTGGCTCTACGGCTTGTATCTCAAAAATCTCGTATGTTAGGCCACTCGTATCTCGAGGTACCACTGTACTGGGATAGATACATTTTGACAATATTCCCAGGAAAATCTTCCTTCATGCCCATGGATGGACCCCGGGGCCCTATTCTGTCCTGGATTCTGCCTTCGAATGAGGTCTTTTCCCGGACACAATGCCACTCACTCATGCTCTGGAACGTGCCTCCAACACTTACGCGCAGATGATGACCCTCTTTTGGTTTACGTGGGCCCCTCTGATTCATGGGAATCTGGTGTTTACTGTCACCCGCTGGAAGGAAATACGGGAGCCGACATGAAGAGAAACGGGTTTGAATGCTGGATCCACAGTCTGTGCGCTTTATGACCTAAGCTCTCATTTCCTCACACTAATAGGGGCTTAGCTCACAGAGTCGTGACAGTGAAATGAGTGCACAGGCAAGCTCTTTCTGCATTACGGAATAGCACACAAGCGCCTGGTGGCGTTAGCAAAATTTTTAACTTTAATAGGTTAATTCTTTCTTAATCACTCCCCGGGTGCTTATTACCCCATTAGCTACTGAAGAAATAACAGCATGGAGCAGTCGAGTGCCGTCCAAATTCAGATTCAATAGCTACTCAGGGGAAGCAATTTGCCACCTCAAAATTTGCATTTGGGGGAAAATTTTACTTCCTCCTCCTAGTTGGCTCACTAAAATTATAGGAGAGGAAAATAATGGTCTTCCTACCTTTCTCAGCTTTTCTGGCTGGCCTAATAGTCAAATTCACAGAAGAGAAATTAATAGAAGAAAACCAAATTTAATTACATATGTACATGGGGGTGGGGGTTCCCTAAGAATATGAGAGCTTAGCAGGCACTGGGAAGTTGAGGGTGACATGCCATTTGGGGGTAAGGAGAGGGAGGCAGGGGTTTGGGATTTGAAGGGAAAGTAGGTAATTCATAGGGAGATGAGCAAGAGCACACATCCTATATAATAAAAGCCTAATATGCTAAGTGTCTGGTCATCCGTTCAACCAATCAAAGCATAATATGCTAATGATATGCCAAGGCCATTCAACCACTTGCTCTGATGTGCACTGGCCACCAGGGGACAGTCGACTGTCTTCTTGCCTTCTAGGGAGTAGACACTCTGACCAATAGGTTAGCTTGCTGCTGGGATCTGGCTGATTAGGACTGAGCAAGATGGGCCAGACACTCCCTGGAGCCCTCCTGCAGTCCCTCCCCAGCTGGCTAACCTTCCATGTCCCTCTCCAGCCCTGATTGTGCACTGGTGGGGTCCCTCAGTCTGTTCTGCACCCTCTCACAATCCAGGACCCCTTGGGGGATGTCAGAGAGCCAGTTTCGGCCTGATCCTGCAGGCCAGGCCGAGGGACCCCACTGGTGCATGAATTCGTGCACCGGGCCCCTAATATACTAAATAAATTCTCACTGGGCCAATGGGACAGAGAGCAGAGCCTATCAAACAGACTCTGCCTGTATCCTCCCTGCCTGCCACACTCAGGTCCTATTATGCCAAGAGGATAGCTCCTTTAAGAGGGTTTTTCTATCAGAGTCCCTTTCAGGTAGAGGGGGAGATTCAAAGGTTTTTTCTGAGCCTTTTGTTTCTTAAAAATAAGCAGCGTGAAACCATCAATACCCCCCAAAAGCATATTTTGGGGTAGCAAACTCTGCCTCCACTCGCTACTAATTTCCAAGCTTATGAAACCGTCTTGCATTCTTCCAGAGGAGCACGACTCGATACATCTTAGATTACCAACACAACACTTACCTCCCATCACACACACATGCATTTACCCAACAGATTTGTTAGATTACTAGTCAAATAAAGTCCATTTATTCAATACCTACGGGTTGAAAGTTAAACCTGAGGGAACAGAGAAATATAAGAAGGTTTGATTTTTTTTTTTTCCTCACCAACAACCAATTCTCTGATTCTTTGACACCAATTGGGCATCCAACAAATGAATGTGATTCTGATACTTTCGACTGAAAGCTGGTGTCAATCCCACCAGTGAAAGGGCTCCGGTCCCGCAGGACTGCCCTATTTCAGAGATTCCCACAGGTTAGTTCCAGAAAGGAGGAGGGATGGAGAAAGGAGAAGGCATGTTGTAGACCAGTGGTTCTCAACCTGTGGGTCTCGACCCCTTTGAAGGTCAAACGACCCTTTCACAGGGGTCGCCTAGGACTATTGGAAAACACCTATTTTCCATGGTCTTAGGAACCAACACACCACTCCTTGGTGTAGCAAAATGTAGCAATGTAGTTTACTGTTGTTATATGAAGACTGTTGCCAATGCTACACCACGATTCAAGACAAAATTTCATTTATTTGTCATTAGGAATAAATATTTCACAATATATAATTACATATTGTTTTTGTGATTAATCACTATGCTTTAATTATGTTCAATTTATAACAATGAAAATACATCCTGCATATCAGATATTTACATTACAGTTCATAACAGTAGCAAAATTATAGTGATGAGGTAGCAACAGAAACAGAAATAATTTTATGGTTGGGGGTCACCACCACATGAGGAGCTGTTTTAAAGGGTCGAGGCATTAGGAAGGTTGAGAACCACTGTTGTAGACAGAGGACGGGGGAGCTGCTTGGGGAACCAAGGACAGAACCCGAAGTCTGATGCAGCCTCAGAAAGAGGATGCTTTAGGACAGTGGTTCTCAACTTCTCTAATGCCGTGACCCTTTAAGACAGCTCCTCATGTTGTGGTGACCCCCAACCATAAAATTATTCCCGTTGCTACTTCATAACTCTAATTACTGAATCGTAATGTAAATATCTGTGTTTTCTGATGGTCTTAGACTGACAGACAAGTACCTTCTCGATGCCACCCACTTCACTGGGCATGTGTCTGTCTCCCCTTTGTTGGGCCCATTCCCCCAAGGATGTGCAGGGAAGGGGCCAGTGGTTCCCCAGGTGTGTGAAATTGCAGCTTCCTGGTGAAACTGCACAATGGCCTGTTCATTATGTCTGGCCTCCCCTCTGCTCCTTTTCTGGTAAAAACAATTAGCGAATTACAACGGCATCAAAAGGAACTCAAATCCTTTCAATTATTTCCTTCTAGTATCTTCTTGCTGGCCTCCCTGGCTTCTATTCTGTAAATCTTGTCTTTTGATCATAGTTTTTGCTTATTCATAATTTAAATTTTAATGGTCTAGACTGTGTCTCATTATCTCTCCCGGTTTTGTTATTCCACGGCGCACAGTTAATGTTCTGGATATTTCCTCCAAGCAAATTTCCAAAAGCAAGTATTTAATCGGTCCAACTCATCTTTCTTCGGCAGGTGTCTTTTTACTAGTACAGCTTAACTGAGATGCTACTCACAATCCCATTGCTACCTTTTATAGCAATGATAAGGACACTGCTATAAAAGGTATATAAGTTGGCTGTTTAAGACTAATTCATCAAGAGACCATGAAAGGAACCACTTCCTTTAGCCAAACAAAAACCATAATTGGTGGATTTATTTACGTGTCTTGCTAGGGAACTTGCATATATTAGCTCACTTAATCTTCCCAACAAACATATAGAGTAGATATTACCCCCACTTTGTAGAAAAAAGAAATTTAGGCTTCAGATTAAGCCCCAAATCATGCAGCGGAAAATGTACTCTTATAGATATTATTATGCTTTAAATGGCCCAAAAGCCCACAGTTTAAGAGAACACGTTTGTTTGTTTTTTTGAGGGTAAAGATCTGGATCCTCGAACAGTGATGGAGCGCTCCAGTGAATCTGAGAGCACAGGAAGAGAACATTAACCACAACAGTCACATTGTTAACTGCTTTCCATGTACCAGGTACCCCTCTGCGTGTTTTAAGTGGATCCTCTCCTAGATGCCTCATAATCACACTGTGAAATAGGTGTGATTATCATCCTCACTTCATAGATGAAGACCGGTATACAAAAGGGGGCGGGGGTCCAGACAGAGAGAGCGTGGCCATTGTTAATGCCATACCTGTCACTCAAATCCAGGTTGATTAAATTTAAACTCTATATTCTTTTAAAAAATATATATATATATATATATATTTATTTATTTATTTTTTACAGAGAGGAAGGGAGAGGAATAGAGAGTTAGAAACATCCAAGAGAGAGAAACATCAATCAGCTGCCTAAAGGGGATGTGCCTGCAACCAAGGTACATGCCATTTACGGGAATCGAACCTGGGATCTTTCAGTCCTCAGGCCAATACTCTATCCACTGAGCCAAACCAGTTTCCGCTAAACCCTATATTCTTACTAGAGGCCACAGTGACAGAGAAGGACTTCTAAAAGTCTACCCCCGTTTCCAGTGAGGACAGCAGAGTGGCAACATTTTTTTGATAGAGGGAGGGCAATTTAAATTACGCATTAAAGATAACTTTGTGGTTAAAAGTACTGGGCTAAATAGAATTATCTACGAAGTTTAAAAATCTCCTTTCCACCTAATTTTCTCCCTACATCCCAAAGCCCTCCCCCACCAAAGGGAAGCTAATTATTTAAAAAAAGGTTTCAATACATGTGGATGAAGAGGGGCTACATACTAAACCAGGCATGTGTAGGGGAGGCCTGCATGGCGATCTTACAAACACAGACCTAAAAATAACCATAAGGGATTGTCTGAAATTAAAAATTTTAACTAAACATAACTAAAAGCAGCTTATGGTAGGTAATCATGTCTAGCCTAAGATTCTTCCCTGACAACGCTCAAGCTTCACCTAATCTGTTGTCATTTTGCATCTAGGATAACATACCTGATAAACATGCCTTTGCAAAAAAACAAATTTCTTTTTTTTCTGGACCCCTCAAAACACAGGCACTGTGCCGAAACCAGTTTGGCTCGGTGGAGAGAGGGTCAGCCTGCGGACTGAAGGGTCCCAGGTTTGATTCCGGTCAGGGGCCTGTATCTTGGTTGCAGGCACATCCTTGGTTGGGGGCATGCAGGAGACAGCTGATCGATGTCTCTCTCTCATCGATGTTTCTAACTCTCTATCCCTCTCCCTTCCTCTCTGTAAAAAATCAATAAAATATATATTAAAAAAAAAAAACCACAGGCACTGTGCTAGCATGGAGACCACAAATCCCCTCATCATCATCATTATGAGAAGGCATCATTATCATATTCATTATTGCCCGTTACCTTTCCTGTACCCACCGTGTGAAAGAAGCACGCGCCCATCATTTCCCTTCGCATCCAATCCCAGAGGTTCCCCCGCTTTGCCTTCGCCCACCTCCCTCTTCTATCACGAGTGGATTTCATGTAACCCACTTATGTCTTTCTTCTCTTTTGATCGTGTTGTATAAAGCGGGGTGCAGCACTGCCATTTTCTGGGGCGTTTTCTCCACCCTTTGAGATTTTGCTTCCGGGCGATGTCAGTTTGGCTCAAATAAACTCATAAGAATTCTCTGCAGCTCTGAAGGTTTCTTACATTGACGGTACCTTGTGGATCTCAGAGTTGCTTCTGAGCCGATAAGAGATTCCGCTGCTCAGAGAGCACAGACAGTGAGCAGGAGGCAGGAAGGATGCAGGTGCCGGGGGGCAGAACCCATGTGAGATGAATGAAGGGGGACTCCCTATCCACCATATTCCCCCGTGTCATCTAATAAGAAATGGCAGCCAGCCAATTCAGTCCTGAGTGACCAATAACGGGGCACTTGGCAACAACTAAGCATTGGAAGACAAAGACAGATGAGCAGAGATTTCATCCCAGAAAATCCAGCCGATGGCCGGGAGAGCCATCCTGGCCCAGCGAGGAGAAGGGGAAAGGCTTTGCTGAATGAACCTTTCCTCTGGACCCTCTGGGGAAGATGGGACGTTTCTGGAAGGTCTGTAAGGAGGATTCTCTGAAAGGTCGGGGTCTCTAGGGGGACCCTGCCGAAGGTCACAGCTCCTCCCTTGACTTTTCCAAATAAGTCCGAGTCCCTGGTGTTTTACTAGAATCTCTATGTTTAGACTTCAGAATGTCCTTGTTTTAAAGACACTGCAGATGCAGGTGCTTCCTCCAGGATGCTTACCCTACTGGTAGTATCCAGGGGTTAATTTAATTTAATTAATTTACTTATTTTTTAAAATATATTTTATTGATTTTTTACAAAGAGGAAGGGAGAGAGATAAAGTCAGAAACATCGATGAGAGACATTGATCAGCCGCCTCCTGCACACTCCACTGTGGAGATGTGCCCGCAAACAAGGTACATGTCCCCAGCCGAAATCGAACCTGGGACCTTTCAGTCTGCAAGCTGACGCTCTATCCACTGAGCCAAACCGGTCTCGGCTAATTTTATTTTTTTTAATATATTTTATTGATTTTTTACAGAGAAGAAGGGAGAAGGATAGAGATTTAGATACATCGATGAGAGACATCCATCAGCCACCTTCTGCATGCCCCCTATTGGGATGTGCCCACAACCAGGATACATGCCCTTGACCGGAAACGAACCTGGGACCTTTCAGTCCACAGGCAGACGCTCTATCCACTGAGCCAAACTGGTTTCTGCCAGGGGTTAATTTTAGTTCGAGCTGTTGCTGCAGTAAAAGCCCAAGGAGGCAGGCGAGCAGAGATGCCTGGTTCCTTTAGCCGGGCAGTCCCTTAGCCTCTCCTTCACAGAAATGTGTGTCAGATCATCCATTCATCCATTGATCAGGATCTGCTGGTTAATCGGGCAGGCCCCAGTACTTTGCTCCGCCTCTAATGAAGCTCTTTTGTTACCTAGCGCATCTCTGTCACCCTTACCGGACTGTGAGCTGCTTAAGGCCAGTGTGCACATGCCTAAGACAGATATTCAATAAATATTGTCTGAGTAGAGGCTTTAGAGTTGTCCTTTGATGTACAGGTGGCAAACCAAGACACAGAGAATAGTCGTATCCATGGCTACTCACAGAGTCAATGGAATGCCTCCCAATCCAGTATATCCCACTTCCCAGCCTCAGGGGCCTTGCTTCCCTCCCCGAGGAGCTGAGCTCCAAGCTGGCAGCATTTGCTGGTCCCTCCGCCCTGACCTCCTCCCTCTCCGGTGACAGTAAATTATGAGCACTAGTGTGTGGGGGTGGAGGTCAATGCTCCAGGGTTTCTTTCTCCACTCCACACGCTATACTCAGGAGGACATCTGGTGGTGGGGAGGGTATGACTGCTCCCCTTGACACTTTGTCCTGTGTTTTTCACAGATCTGACCATGATGTGGGGCAGGACGGGACAAAGAATGAAGCAAAGCCACCTGCCGCTCCCATTTTCATTGCTGATTTTAACCTGCTTAAGTTTCACTCCATCTCCCACTTCTTCTCCCCCAACCCCCTTCACTGTCTTCCTTCTCTAACATGTAATGAGACAGGGTCAAGGACAAGGTGTCATGGAGAGATCAACCTTGGGGTCAAGGAGAAGGTGTCATGGAGGGGGTCAACCTTGGCAGCATTTAGAGCAGCGGTTCTCAACCTGTGGGTCATGACCCTTTTGGGGTCGAACGACCCTTTCACAGGGGTCACCTAAGACAATTGGAAAACACCTATTTCCCATGGTCTTAGGAACCAACAGCCCGCTCCTCGATGTAGCAAAGTGTAGCAATGTAGTTTACTGTAGTCGTATTAAGACTGTTACCCATGCTACACCATGATTCAAGACCAAATTTCATTTATTTGTAATTAGAAATAAATATTTCACAATATATAATTACATATTGTTTTTGCGATTAATCACTATGCTTTAATTATGTTCAATTTGTAACAATGAAAATACATCCTGCATATCAGATATTTACATTACAGTTCATAACAGTAGCAAAATTACAATTATGAAGTAGCAACGGAAATAATTTTATGGTTGGGGGTCACCACCACATGAGGAGCTGTCTTAAAGGGTCGTGGCATTAGGCAGGTTGAGAACCACTGATTTAGAGGGTCCTGTGTCTCAGGTACAAATGACACAGGCAGAATTGATCGAGTCTAGTACTCTTATTTTACAATGAGATTGCTGAAGCTCAGGCAGTTCAAATGTCATTGCCATGACCATTTTGATGGAGAGAAGAGGCGGGTCCATAGTCTTCTATCCTCAGCTCACTCCCTACTGCTCCGACACATTTGCGGAGGAAGATAAAATGATCAGTAAACACATTTATTTTGTCACATCTCAAGGTGCACCATAGAGCTTCAGACAAATAGAAGTCCATAAGCCCTGACCAGTTTGGCTCAGTGGATAGAGTGTTGGCCTATGGACAGAAGGGTCCCCGGTTTGATTCTGGTCAAGGGCATGTACCTTGGTTACAGGCACATCCCCAGTAGTGGGCGTGCAGGAGGCGGCTGATCGATGTCTCTCTCTCATTAATGTTTCTAACTCTCTATCCCTCTTCCTTCCTCTCTGTAAAATATATATATATATATATATATATATATATATATATATATATACATACATATATATATATATATATATATATTTAAAGTCAGTAATACTTCACATGTATGAAGACAGCATCTGGATTTCTAGCAAAGACCGAGGTTGATTTGTCTCTGCACATCCATATTTTACATCTCAGCGCCTTACAGAGTAGCACACCGGGGCATTCCTGGTTCTGTATACTAAGAACTGCCCCAGCGTTCACACACACAGTTAACGGGTCAGTGCTTTGTTCCAGAGCGTTCACAGTCTGACTGCTCCCGCTTCCCAGCTCTGCTACCCGGGGTTCCATAATAACAGTCGCAAGTGCTCCCCACGACGTCGCCGACTGATCTGCGCGTTCCCCAAGCTGTTCTCAGAGAAAGGACTTTCGTTGTGACACAGCCGAGCCTTTAAACCAAACCGCACGCCACGAACGGTGTTACTGAGTGGCACCGGAAGAGGTGAATTATCAGACACGGGGGAGGAATGCAGCTTTAGCACGCTGCGCTGGCTTTGATGTATTCCGGCGGCATTTTATTCGCTGGTACTAAGGGACCTCGCCGTAGCGGGCAGAATAGAAAAGGCATTTTCACTTCCAGCTTTTTCAGGATTTTAGATGGAGAAGAACGGAACCAGAAATCAACTGTGAAGGGGAGGGCTAAGGTCGGCTTCACGTGCTGACTATGTTCTCTGCAGTCATGACCCTCTCTGGCTCGGCACACAGATTTGCATTAGACAGAGGCCTCGTGATGGGCGGAAGGAAGGGGACCGCAGGTGCCACCCGCACGGCCCGCCACTTGGTGACGTGGCCCAGACCCTGCCTCGAAGCACAGCTCCGGGTTTCTAGCTCACAGAGAGAACAGCATCTTCCCTGCCCTCTTCCAGCTGCTGCAGGAGGAACACGCAGCAAGCCAGCGCGCATCCTCATCAGCCCGGGCCCACTCATCTCACTGCTCCAAGCCTCACTGGGGTGGCTCCGCCGACCTGTGACTCCGGACAGTGGTCGGCAAACTCATGAGTCAACAGAGCCAAATAGCAACAGTTCGATGATTGAAATTTCTTTGGAGAGCCAAATTTTTTAAATTTCAACTTCTTCTAATGCCACTTCTTCAAAACAGACTCACCCAGGCTGTGGTATTTTGTGGAAGAGCCACACTCCAGGGGCCAAAGAGCCGCATGTGGCTCGCGAGCCGCAGTTTGCCGACCTCGGACCCAGGAGGTTACAGTTAGATTTCTAGTCAGGGCACATGCCTGGGTTGCAGGCTTGAGCCCCAGTAAGAGGCGTACAGGAGACAGCTGGTCCATGATTCTCTCTCATCATTGATGTTTCTGTCTCACCCTCTCCCTTCCTCTCTGAAATCAATAAAAATATATATCTTTTTTAAAATTCAGCTGAAACTGGTTTGGCTCAGTGGATAGAGTGTGGGCCCCCGTACTGATAAGTCCCAGGTTCGATTCCAGTCAAGGGCATGTACCCTGGTTGTGGGCACATCCCCAGTAGGGGGTGCGCAGGAGGCAGCTGATCGATGTTTCTTTCTCATCAATGTTTCTAACTCTCTATCCCTCTCCCTTCCTCTCTGTTAAAAAAATCAATAAATTAAAAAAAATTCCAAGAACTCTGCCTAATCTGACTTCACGGGCGGAGGGACGGTGCTCTCCATGATCTATGCAAACCTGAGCGCCATCGCTTTCCCCCCCTGCCAGCTCCAGACTAAACGGGCACATCCATCGCGTGGGCACCGAAGAGAATAAATACACGACTCAAGTGGGCTCCTTTTCAGGCGGCGAGTGTGTGCGTGGGTCTGCGTGTGGCAGTGTTTGTTTTGTTCCCAAGGTCTCTATCCCAGGCAGCGCTAACAAACAGCCCATCTAATGAACAGAGCCGGGCTGGTTCCAGCCAGATCAATACTGCACGCGGCTCTCAGTCCGCGCTTCCTGCTGGCTGCTCTCAAGCAATGCGGCGGGGCAGCTGCGGTGTGTGCAGGCAGGACCGGCTCTGGGAAAAGCTGGGAGGCCGGCTCAGTGCTTCTGGAAAATTCCTCCAGAGGCCCTGTGCTTCCCATCTCGGGCCTCCGATCCCCCCACCTTCTGTGCTGCTACCACCACGACCGCACAGGCCTGTGGCTTTGCTCACTTACCGTTACCAAGGGCCCCAGAGAGAGTCAGCACTTCCTTCCCTGCCTCCCCCACGCCCTGCCCGGCATCACAGGCTGATCGATCTGGTCAAGCAAATAGCAGAGGCGTATTAATGGCTGGGAGTGACCTAACACACCCTCTCGTGTAATTCGTGCGTTTGACAGAACGCTTGTCGCTTTGAGAAGCGAGGAAAGGGAGCTCCCAAATTGTGATTCTGGGCGTGGAAGGGTCCCTTGTCCTCAGGGAGACCGGACCTTTGTCACGTCAGAACAGGTGGGGGTCCTTGCACCAGCCAGGTGACGGCATCCCGCAGGAGGTGGGCACCTTAGCTTGACCCCAAGGCCACAGGGCACAGTGTTACATTAAGCTGGCTTTCTAACAGATGTCCACTGTTCCCACAAAGGGGAGGAATGAGAGTCCTTGCCGGGTGGCTCAACTGGTTGGAGCATCATTCCCTACACCGGAAAGTTGTGGGTTCAATTTCCGGTCAGGGCACATACCTAGGTTGTAAGTGCAATATGTGATGGGCGTGCATACGGGAGGCCACTGATCAATGTCTCTGTCTCTCTGTCTCTGTCTCTGTCTCTCTCGCTCTCTCCCTCTCTTTTTTTTAAACTTTTCACATATTATCTCATGTAATCCTCACAATCTTTATACATACATATATATATATATATATATATATATACATATATATATATATATATATGTATGTATTATTGATTTTTTTACAGAGAGGAAGGGAGAGATAGAAAGTCAGAAACATCGATGAGAGAGAGACATCAATCAGCCGCCTCCTGCACGCCCCACAGTGGAGTTGTGCTCACAAGCAAGGTACATGCCCCCAACCAGAATCGAACCTGGGACCTTTCAGTCCGCAAGCTGACGCTCTATCCACTGAGCCAAACTGGTCTTGGCTCTCTCCCTCTCTTCTAACACCACTTCTTCAAAATAAACTCGCCCAGGCTGTGGTATTTTGTGCAAGAGCCACACTCAAGGGGCCAAAGAGCCGCATGTGGCTCGCGAGCCGCAGTTTGCCGATCACGGACCCAGGAGGTCACAGTTAATTTCTGGCCTAACATCTGGCGAGTGGAGGTGCATTAGGTCACTCCCGGCCATTAATACGCCTCTGCTATTTGCTTGATCAGATCGATCAGCCTGTGATGCCAGGCAAGGCGTGGGGGAGGCAGGGCAGGAAGTGCTGACTCTCTCTCTCTCTCTCTCCCCCTCTCTCCCGCCCTCCCTCTCCATCTAAAAGTCAATAATAAGAAGAGAGAGGAATGAAAGAGGCGGACAAAGGGGCACAAATCCCTCCCCACTGAGAGAACATGGACTTGCGACTCCACCTCCACTGTCGTGTCAGAGGCATCATCTTCATACGTGAACAGGTCTCTCTACCAGATGTTTGCAGGAAATAAAGGGAAAGTGGTAAACAGGTCAAAATAAGCCACGCTGAGCCTCAGAGCACCCCTGGGCCTGGCTCCCCAGCCACCTTCCCTGGTCATGGAGGGGGTCCCGCAGGACAGGGCTCCCTCCCAGGCCGTCACTAAGGCACCGAGGAAGGACCAGAGAGCTGTGTGTGGAGGAAAAAGATCTCCGCTGTCCAGAAAACAGGCACAGGACCAAAATGCAAAAGAAGAGAATGAAGCAGTACCGTTCTTTCCACAGATCTAGTTCGAGCCGCTTAGGGAAAACGCTGCTGGGAATGTCAAAATATTTATCCGTTCGAGTTCCTTTCACTTGTCGAGAAAAACTCGTACCCGTTTCAGATGTTTTATCTCAGCCGTTCAGCAACCGTCACTCTAATGTGACAGAGAGAGGACAGAGAGGCAGGCCCACCCGCATGCACACCCCACAGCCTAGAGGTGAGGACACAGGAGTATTAATTAATCCAGGCCTCACACATCGGAGGCGGCTGTGCAGATGGCTGGCTTTATCACCGGGACCAGAGGCGGGAGGTTGACCAGAAGTCTGAGGAAGACAGTTTTCACTTTTGAGGAGCTAGAATCGTGCGGGGGCAGGAATGGACATACACAAAGGTTCTCACACAAGGTGGTGAGTGTCCCGATCACGAAGGAATGTGAGGGGGGGGGGTGAGAGGCACAGAGTCTGTAGGCAAAGCTCCTGGAAGCTTCTGTGGCCAGCAAGGTTTGCTGTGCCATCGCTGGTGAAGCATTACATAACGGTCTCGGTCACTGAACGGCCTTCTCTTCCATTTGAACTTCACTTAGATTAGAACAGTGGTCGGCAAACTCATGAGTCCACAGAGCCAAATAGCAACAGCACAACGATTGAAATCTCTTTGGAGAGCCACATTTTTTAAACTTCAACTTCTTCTAACGCCACTTCTTCAACATAGACTCATCCAGGCCATGGTATTTTGTGAAAGAGCCACACTCAAGGGGCCAAAGAGCCGTCTGTGGCTCGCGAGCCTCATTTTGCCGACCACTGGATTAGAACATTGAGAAGGGAGCTGATGCGAATTGGCAAGACCTCCCTGCTAGTCACATGCCCTGGGAAGAGTTAAGTGACTCATTCATTTTACTAGTAGTTATACCACTTCTATTTTTTATACAGGAATAGAAATGGATAGAACGACTTACTCAGAAATGTTTTCACTGAATTTAGAGTAATTTCTTTGTCTCCTTTTTTTTCAGGATTAGTGATTTCAAATGGGTAGCTGGGGTATCATGCTTTTCTTTAAAGCCTGACACCCACGTAGCAGAGAATACCAGATCTGGAAGTTACAGGAAACAGCAGAGTTTTGTCCCGATGTAAGAAAGAAATTTCCACAGGCTCTGTTCTCCGCCAAGGAATGGGCGACCTCTCCAGGGAGTGAGTATTCCTTTACTGCTCATGTCCCAGCCCGTGAAAGGAAGCTTGCATGTACCGGCGCCTGTGACAGTTACCTCCTGGAACCGGAGCCCAGCACCCCAAGACCCCTCAGGGAGCCTGCCCTTGGCTCCCGGACCATGGCCTGGGGTCCGTATGCCTGAGCGGGCAGGAAAGCTTAGGCCTTTCCAAGGACTGCTTGAGCTGCTGTTTGCAGAGCTGTGGGCAGGTCGGATGACTGGCTAAGATCTTACTTTATCACAATTTTAAATATATATATATATATATATATATATATATATATATATTATTGATTTTTTACAGAGAAGAAGGGAGAGGGATAGAGAGTTCGAAACATCGATGAGAGAGAGACATCCATCAGCCACCTCCTGCACGCCCCCTACTGGGGATGTGCCCACAACCAAGATACATGCCCTTGACCAGAATCAAACCTGGGACCTTTCAGTCCGTAGGCCAAACGCTCTATCCACTGAGCCAAACCGGTTTCGGCTTATCACAATTTTTAAAAGTTTCTGGGTCTCTTCTGCCTCCCAGTTCAGAGCGTCTACTGCTTCTTTACATACCATCACTCTTTTATCTCCATCCCCATTTCTTTTCTTTAAAATACATATTTTGTTGATTTCAGAGAGGAAGGGAGAAGGAGAAAGAGAGAAACATCGATGAAGAGAGAGAATCATGAATCCCATACTAGGGATCAAGCCCACAACTTGGGCATATGCCCTGACTGGGAATTGAACCGTGACCTCCTGGCTCACAGGTCGATGCTCAACCACTGAGCCACACCCGGCTGGGCCACTTGTCATTCTTAAATACACGTTTGATTCTTCCCTTAGAATTAAACTAGAGAACGTCCAATTGCATTACTTCTTCAGAATCAAGGATTTGCTGTCTTCTACTTGCAATAGATTAGAATGTAAAGATTTATCTCTGTGTATATGACTGCATAATTAAAATTAAACCTATTTTTTTTTTCATCCTGGCTGGTTTGTTCAGTGGATAGAGTGTCGGCCTGCAGACTAAAGGGTCCCAGGTTTGATTCCAGTCAAAGGCACATGCCCAGGTTGTGGGCTCGATCCCCAGTAGGGGTTGTACAGGAGGCAGCAGATCAACGATTCTCTCTCATCATTGATGTTTCTCTCTCTCTCTCCCTCTTCCTTCTTCTCTGAAATCAATAAAAATGTTTATAAAATGAATAAATAAATAAAATTAAATCTATTTTTTTTAGAAATTACACTAGAAAGACCGGAGTAGAAGGCTTGGAGGTGAGGGTGAGGCGAGTCACACCACACCATGAGCAGGAAAGGTAATAAGCAGTTTCTGATCTGTAAACCCAAAGGCACCCGCAGGTTTACAATCCCGTGGTCAAATGATGACAATGCAGGTGACATGCAAAGACCTTGAACTGAGCATGAGCAGTCAAGGAAAGGAAGCTCTCCCTATCATTCCACCAGGACAAACTGGGGGCCACACAGCTGCACTGGGGGGTGTGGGGGTAGCCGCTGCTTTCAGGAATTTCCAACCACAGTCCCTCTGTGTTGTCCTGACATTTAATCCATTGAAACAGCCAGAAATAACTGCATGGAAGAGACAAGTGTGTGTGTGTGTGTGTGTGTGTGTGTGTGTGTGTGTGTGTGTGTATGGAGGGGGGGGAGAACACACATTCTAAATACACCATATGAATGATGTCCATAACAGAATGTGATGGCGGAAAGTGGAGAAAACGTATGGATTCGCCACCCATCCCGTGGATTCATAATTCACGTCACTTACCCAATGGTAAAGGTTAACATTATTTTATTAATGTGACATTTAGATTGCATTGAATATTTTAGAAGTTCATGGCTATTATCACGGGGCATCGGTGGTCCTTTGTAGGATCTTAGAAAATGGGGCGGCGTTTCCCCTGGGAGCCCACGGAGGGGGCCCGCCAAGGCCGGCTCGCCCTGCTGGAAGCTGGAAGCGCCCAGTGTTAACAGCCATGGGCACAGGCTCATCCGGAGACTTCAGAAACCCCCGCTGCTGTCCCTAAGCTGTGACACTGCTGCAGACATCTGACTGTCTCTGGTGTGGACTGAGAAAAAGGAATACCTCAATGAAATGATCTGAAATATTTCCGATTGATTCTGAAATAGAGCAGAAGTCGTTTTCATGAGGCTGAGCTACGGCCAGGGCTAAAAAGTTGAGAAGTTTTCAACTGCCCAGTCTACGGACAGTGATTAGGGTTAAAACACATCCCTGTTTCCACGGAGAGAAGGTGTAGATGCAGGCCAAGGTTGAGTTACTGTTCTGGCATTTAAAGATGAAGCCATACCGTGGTGAACGAAGACCCTGGAGGTGGCCTGATTCGCTTTTTCCAGAATGATCCCAATAACACCAAGAACAGCATGTGTTCCTTCTGCTGTCCTTCCATCATCTGTGCATCCTTCTTCCCCAGACTCAGGCTTTTATCTGCGTCCATCTGCTGTCTACATTAGGTCAGCCCTCCACCACGCCTGGTACCCAAGATGTTGTGGGGTGAGGCAGGAATGCTACACATTCCATACATGTTAATTATTATAGTTATTTTTACACTCACTTCTCAGCCGAAAATTTATTTGCTTCTGCCCTGCAGGATCATAAAGCCGCTGTCCAAGGTATGTTCTCCCAGAATCCGCTAGAGCTCTTTATTCAATTACTTAGATCAATAAAATATGCTACGGTGGTATAACATAGCTGCTTAATATGCTGGTCCCCAAATAAGTTTCATTTTTATAGGAGTCTTTGACATCGGAATGTCTGAAGTGTGGTTTGGTGTCCCCTCAAATTATACCACGTGTCACTGAGTCACAGAAAGATTCACTTTCTTTTTAATGCCTCCCCTAGAAAGACTACCCCTGGCCCTGAGTTTCTCCCCTCTTCCTGTACAAACTGTTAAGTGTGATCAAATAATTGAATCGTTACACCTCCCCTGGGAACTGATCATTAGGCCACTTCTCAATAGATGTTCCCTTTCGCTTAGACCACATTTCACATGCTAAGACCACATTCCACATGCTAAGACCACATTCCACATACTAAGACCACATTCCACATGCTAAGACCACATTCCACTTGCGAAGACCATTATCTCTCCCCTCCAGACCTTACCAGCATTCAGACCTGCGCAGAGAATTCTCTGTCCAGAAAAAGCCCACCTAGAGTCCTTTAAAAACCTCTGACTCCCCATCTTTGGGGGCTGGTGCCGTTTGGGGGCTCAGCTCAGCTGGTCTCCTAATGATGACCTAATAAAGGTATAATCCCTCACCACTTGGGCCTCGTGCGTTCCTCCCTCAGTAACCCGAACACAGACCACGTCACACTCATCATCGGATTAGAATCCGGGGATTCTCCTTGCCATTCCTGGTACCGATCCTTTCCGGCATCTTAAGATCTCATTATAGCAGGTGCAACCAACAGCGTGAAGCAAACACCCCCGACTTGGATTCTGCTTGTTTAAGCTAAATCGCAATGTCATTTTAACAGGCCGGACTGTAAGTAGTTTGAGTTCTGTTGCCAAGAATCAATTATTTGCAGCGAGCAAAAGCCAGACGATTTTATGCAGAATGAGTCATGCGAGGAGATTTTACATTTTTAGTGTAAACTGGCTCAGCTAAGAGGCAATATTGTTGCTTCATCAGAAACGAAGCAGCCAATTTAGGGGGCTGGCTTTAGGGATCGCAGAGGGTACAAACCAAATATTTATGTGAAACCCCCCCAAACTTCCCCATGAAGTAGGGATTCATGTGCTTCTTTAATTTGGGAGTAAGTTATTATTTTCTACAAGCACTTATTTTTACTTGCCACTCTTTATAGTTTCTCTAATTAATCATCACTTCTTCTGGTGTAGTGAGCAATAGTGTCTGAGACTATAGAATGTAAATTATAGTCCTAAACATACTCCAACTTCTCAATAAGTTGGGAAAGTTCCTTGTCCTTTGTTTTAATTAATTTCCTAGATTTACATGCCAAAAAATCCATACAATGTGACTTTTCAACTTATTAAGCCATAAATTATGCTAGAAAAACATGAAGACTATGACCTACTTCCTAGAGAATTCTCTCACGTGACATTATACAAATCTGCACATTCGCACACAACTTTGCAAGTTTTACAGTTTTACAGTTTTACAGCTAGATTTTACAGGTACAATACCCGACTCTGAGATCCAGAACCATTGCCCCGAATCTTCTCTGAGACATCCTAGGGTCTGCTGGGTTTTTGGTTTTAGGATCTAGAATAGTGACATGACAGGTTTCAAATAAATACATATTTATCTGAGATATGTATTTATATTTTCCAAATATTTTTAAATTGATTTCAGAGAGGAAGGGAGAGAGAGAGAGAAATATCAATGATGAGAGAGAATTATTGATCGCCTGCCTCCTGCATGCCCCACATGGGGGATGGAGCGTGCAACCCAGGCATGTGCCCTGACCTGGAATGGAACCTGTGACCTCCTGGTTCATAGGCTGACAATCACTGAGCCACACCGGCCAGGCAGTTTGGGGCTGTTTAACTCAACACTGGGGGGAAAAAGCACCTTCCTTTTCCATTTCTTTTTAAGCTCACTTGGTGGAAAGTTAGACAAACTAACAGGCTTTGGGTAGGGTCATCAAACGAGGAACATTCGCAGCCAAAAGAGGTAAAGAATTACAAATTTACTGGAGGCTGGGTGCACGACATTCATGCACTGGGACGAGGGAGTCCCCTCAGCTTGGCCTGTGCCCCCTCACAATCTGGAACCCCTCAGGAATGTAAAAATGTCTGCCTGCTGGGTTAGGCCCACTGCTCCTTAGCTCTGCCTCAGAGGTGGGAGAGGCTCCACCATCCCAGCTGCGCTCACCAGCCGTGAGCCTGGCTTTTGGCTGAGTGGCGCTCCTGCATTGAGCATCTGTCCCCTGGTAGTCAGTGTGCGTCATAGTGACTGGTCGTTCTGCTGTTTGGTCAATTTGCATATTAGCCTTTTATTATATGATTGTTACATCTGCTAGCACAGTGGTTCTCAACCTGTGGGTCACGACCCCTTTGGGGGTCGAACGACCCTTTCACAGGGGTCGACTAAGACTATTGGAAAACACCTATTTCCCATGGTCTTAGGAACCAACACACCGCTCTTCGGTGTAGCAAAATGTAGCAATGTAGTTTACTGTTGTCATATTAAGACTGTTATCC
>PVJN01005286.1:0-83343 GCA_004026805.1 Lasiurus borealis
GAGGTACTTTAAAGACTACTTCTTTCACATTCAGGGCCTTATGATTAAAAAAAAAAAAAAATCCACTGGAGTTATTTCTCCACTTGGCCAGAGTGGTAGAACTCTATCCCCGTTAACAGTTAATGAAATGCCAAGAGTCTTCTATCAACAAGATCATCTGAATTCGTATTATAATTACTTAAGTCTAAGATCTAGATTCTAATGATTAATCTGTAGCTCAACTCTGTTTGCTTTGCTCTTCATGGGTCTAATATTTAATTAGTTTTTATTATCAAATAATGCATGTTGGGGGTGTAGGGGTATAATGTTAGTAAGAGGGTATGATAGAGAAACAGAATGGTAATGAAAGGAGGAAGGCAATTGACAGAAGAGCTTTGGATCCCTTCTCCTGACACCAATCCTCATTACGTGCTTCATCAAAGCATGAGTTACGTATGACTCTTCTTGCCTGGTCTTGAGATGAAAATATAGTAAGCAATCAGTGAATATATTTAATTATTACAATTAGAAAGAAATATGTGGTTCTTTTAACCACAAGGCCTTTGGAATCTTAATGGTTATGGTACTTGTTGCTAATAAATTTTTGAAAGATGAGAAAGAAAATTTTTAAAAGAATATTAACAAAAGTGATTACTTTGTCTATAACAAGAAGAGAAATGAGAAGTTTTTGGAGTGAAAGAATTTTATATGTATATATATATATATATATATATATATATATATAAAATTTCTTTCAATACTTCTAAGTAATATTTCTGCAGAATTCAACCTTTCAATGATATACTTAGAATGGTTTATGCCTCTAAGTTGTGAACAATATATTTTGAATTAAAGTGTTCATTTTTAGAATTAAACACCTGGACTATTTTTAAAATGTATTTATCTATAGTTCCTTTAGATTGTAAATTGCTGTTGACATAATGTGCTTGAAAATTATTGGATTTAAAATTTTTTTTTTTTTTTACTTATTGATTTGAGAGAGAGAGAAAAACATCAAATTGTTGTTCCACTTATTCATACATTCACTGGTTGATTCTCTTTTTTTTAGATTTTAATTTATCACTTTATTTTTAAATAAAATGTATATAATTAAGTATTATATTCCATGTTGTAAAGACTATTCCTTAGTTATATCTCCTGTGCACTGGTATTTAATACAGAAGATGGTAATGGCTGACCGCTTTATTTAGACACTGATTTGAAAATTTTGGGGGATTTGGAATACTTTAATGGAAAATTTTGTGATAAATAAACTAGGATTCCAACAAAACCTTTTGCAACACACTAATATTAAACATGAGTTCTATGGTAATGATATTTTTCACTATTCTTTAGATTTATTCTGGGAAGACTCACACATGTGTTCAGACTTTTAGCAGATTATTTCTATGAGTCTCAGATACTTGGTGTATCATGTTACTTTATTTTATGCTTATTTGGGGTTAAAAGCAGGTCACTGGTTGATTCTTGTAAGTACACTGACCAGGGATCAAATCCACAAACTTGTCTCATCAGGACAGCACTCCAACAATCTGAGCTACCCGGCCAGGGACAAAGCAGTTTGTTTTCTGACATGGATTTACACACATGAAAGACACACCCAGATTAAAACAAAACAGTAGAACTACCCTGCTATTTTCTTATTTTGAGACCTGAACTTTTTCTGATCCAGGAACCATAGCTTGAATTTTAAGTACATGGATCCAGATCATCCCTAGTTAGAAATAGGAAAAAAAAAAAGCATTCTTTTCTTAAGGCAGTTTGGAAGAATATCCTTGTTAATCTAGCTATCACCTTTGCTTTTTTTTGTGTACATTCTGAGGCTCAGAAGTAATAACCCTATGAAGCACAAAGTGTCATGGTGAATTTCTAGTTTTCCCCATCAGCATCAATTCATAGGTGCTTTTGGCAGGGAATTCTAGAGTACTTAAATCTTTTTGAATTGCAGATACCAACACCTTCCCCCCAGATTTGTCTTCATTCTCTCTGCTTTCATGACACACTGTTGGTGACTAAAAATGTGTTAGCATGTGCATTTTTCAGAGGCTGCGTCTAATTACTGTTTTATGTAGGTTGGGGGTGGGCATGAAATGTATACAGAATGTGTATAAAGCAATGATAATGAATTTGCAAAACATATCCCAGTGCCTATGGCTACATGACTATGGTGCTTGAACAAAGCTTATTTGGAAGGAATAGACACATGATCCATCAGTGCTGTCTCTACCTAGAATGACACAGAGAGCTAAGTGATTAACCACATAAGAACACTTTCCAAGTGAAATTGTAAATGCCAGATATAATTACTCAAATGTTAGTCCCATATGACTGTTTAAGTGGTTTTATTTTTGTAAAAGTTATGAAAAAAGTAAACTGTCATAGAAATGTTTTACTTAGAAAGTGAAATTTCACCTTCTAAAAAAATCTACTTTAATATTCTGAGGTAGCCCTGACCGGTTTGGTTCAGTGGATAGAGTGTCGACTTGCAGACTGCAAGGTCCCAGGTTCCATTCCAGCTAAGGGCACATCCCTGGGTTGTGGGCTCAATCCCGAGTAGGGGGCGTGCAGAAGGCAGCCCATCAGTGATTCTCTCTCATCACTGATGTTTCTCTTTCTATCCCTCTCCCTTCCTCTCTGAAATCAATAAAGAAATATATTTAAAAAATATTTTGATGTATCCAAGTGACTTTTGGCTATTTCCACACTTAGTATTAACCTGCACAGGCAACATTTGCTATTGCATCACTTTGTCCTATAGGCTGTGCTTCAGGAACCAAAGATACATAATTTTACAGTCATGATGCCCACATAAAAGTGTTTTGTGCAGTGGCATGATCATAGAAATACTTCTCAGTCCTTTTAACATCTTAAATGGATTTTACCATTTGATTTGAGAGGTTGTGTTATTATTTTGCTAAGTTCTAGGGTGTTTCTAACAATGGTTTTATTACATTATATTCACACCTTGCATTTATTAATTATCTTCCCTAATATTTATCATGTTTCTCTTTATTTAAAAATATCAGCAAGATAGAAGAAGTAATAGTTAACTTTTGGGTCTTTTTTCCATATTTTGCTGTTACAGTGTCCGGCATATATATTTTTGTTAATATGAAGTGTTGAATTATTAAAAATTTTTAAAAATTTTATTGATTTTTTACAGAGAGGAAGGGAAAGGGATAAAGATTTAGAAACATCTGTCAGCTGCCTCCTGCACACCTCCTACTGGGGATGTGCCCACAACCAGGGTACATGCCCTTGACCGGAATCAAATCCAGACCTTTCTAGTTTGTAGGCCAATGCTCTGTTCACTGAGCAAAACCAGTCATGGCAAATTACACAATTTTTATAACATTATGGCTTTTGATTCCATCTTTGCCACTTCCCACTATGTGTCTGAGGACAAGTTATTGCTCTAAGCCTCAGCTTCCTCATCAATAAAATGGGATAGTAATTCCTACCTGTTGCGGATATTGTGAATATTGAAATGAATAATCTAAGGTGCCCATTTATGGTATATGCCCCATAAATTAGAGCTAACTTATTGTGATTATTCTTTTGCATTAATGCTATAGTTTTAGTTTCATTCTTTAGAAGTTTCTCTCATTACACTGCACTCCCCCCCCCCATGATTTTCAATATTACAACTTTTAAGCAGCTTTATACTCTCTCAACCCTGCTTTTTTGAAGTAGAAAAACTGTAACAGCCAGAATTGTACACGGCAGCTGGCATCTTCCACGAAGGCTGCTATCAGGAGGTCCCAGTTTTCGTGCCTGGCAGGCCTTGTCTCCAGTTTTTTTGCAAAAAAAGAAAAAAAAATACATCAACATGTTAGGAATTTCCATTTGAAGTCTCAGCCTTTTCTGTTTCCAGGGTACACCCAACCCTTCCTGTGATCTTTGTCCTTTGGAGTACTTCCAGAGAGGTAATCTCTTCGTGCCCAACTATTTATTTATAATTATACTTTCCAATTAAAATTATTTTTAAAGGCGATTCTTTTGAATTTTTTAAAATATAATTTTAAATTAAAAATCTTTTATAAGGCGACTCCTATATTTTATTAACTCTCGAATTAGCTGAAAAAATATTTCTATGATTTTTTTTAGCAAAATTTATAATGAAAATATTTACAAGAATCTTACCGATTTGGTTCACATTTTTCCATAGATTTTACTCCTAGGGGGGAAATATATATATATATATATATATATAAAGAGAGAGAGAGAGAGAGAGAGAGAGAGAGAGACCACTCCTAAGCTAAAAACATCATCTTTTGTTAGTGTTACTCTTTACATTTGCATTTGTCTTAGAAAAGCTGAAGAACATATCTGCATTACCATATCATTCATGTGACATGTACCCGATAGGAAAATAATACATACATCACATCCGGAGCTACAGCACAATGAAAACTTTCCATTCTTTAGTTAGTTGCCAGCATCCCTTCTGTGTGTTCCAAACTCAATGTGAACTCCAAAGATAAGCAGAAGTTGGCAGAAGGAACATGCGGGTTTACAAGTAGCTTGCTTTTCTGTGTTTTCATGTGTCTTCTCTTAATTCCATTTTAGCCTTAACTGCCTTTCTAGACTCAAAACTGTGAATTTAATGCAAATATCTTTTCAGATGTTAAATTGATGCTTAATTTGTACCTTAATCTATGCTGGATGAGTCATGTTCAGTTAACGTTTAAGCTTAGAAGAAGAAAATGGTGTTTATTAAAATCCTTACCTTTTGTTAAGTTTCTGCTTACTTTTTTTTTTAACATATAAAGGAGAGGAGAGGAGGCACAGGGTCTGGAGGAAGTTACATTGGGTAACAAGTAATAGCTTTGTAATGTGCATCTTTAATATTATTTTTCTCTGAATATCACAAATATGCCTGGTTGGCCTCTACAATCTGGATCTGAATCCTGGGCCCCTCTTACTAGTTTTATGTTAGGTTTTTAAAGAGATGGTAATACTGAACCTAAACTTCAGGATTCTTGTGACTAAGAATAAGAGTAGATATCAACTAAGCTCTAAACATATGAGCCAGGCATCATAATATATACATTATATATATATGTATATATATAATGTATATATATGTATATATATAATCTTTTAGTCTTCCTAACAATCCAGTAAGATTATGGTCAATTTTCTAATGAGGAGACTGTGGGAGCCCCTTTCCACGTCCCACATGGTTCAGGGTTCCCGGTTCAGGGTTCAGGTTCTGGAGGAGGCCGCATGCAAATGAAATGAGAGACTAGAAAACATTAATTTGGCGATATTAGAGGGCCAGGTTGGAGCCTTCCTCTAGTCACTAGAGTCTAGTGGAAAGGACTACCGCTTGCTCTGGCCTTTTTCTCCCTTTTATTTAGGCTTTTGGGCACACCCCTAACCTTTAAGCAGGAAATAACAAAAAACAGAAATTAACATGAATCAAACAGGTGGAGGCTGCTTCTGCTAACAATGTTTTCAACTAAACAGTGAGTAATTAGCTCTGACCTTTCAGAGCAATTAAGGTTGACCAGCCTTCTGGTCTCCTGTTCACATCCATTTAGTGAGAACAATGTTTGGTTTCAGACAGAGACTAAGACAGAGTTTATATATAAAACTCGAATTCCCAAAGTCATACTGCAAGGAAATGCTGGAGCCGGCATTCCAACTCAGATATCAGGGTCCAAATGCCCTGTTCTTAAATAGCACTGTCCCCTGACATGCAGCTTTATCAGAGCTGGAGTTCAGAAACTTGGCATTTGTGAACATCTGGCACAGTGAAGTCCTACTTCTGACATTAAACCAGGCAATATTTGTGTCTTTTAAGGGACCTTTGTAGAACTTTGAAAATGGCCAATAATTTAAAAAAACAGTCACAACACAGATATCTGGCTACCCCAATTCAGCCACTTCAACTAATAAAGGCTATTTATATGAACACATATCATAATGATGATTATTTTGTTGAAATATACTTAAAAACTACTGAAAATTTAAGATAAATACTTAATATTTATTTCCTCTAACATTAGTAATATGAATACATAGTATTTTAAAGAGGTAAGTCTACATCTCTGAGTTGATCTTCTTGCTTTATACTTATTTTAAGTTTATTATTGTCCTAGGAGAACCAAATAATCTCTAGGTAATTAAATTAGGATATTTGAATAGTTTGTAGGTTTTTATCTTAATTACATGAATGTAAATCTTTTGGTGTAAGAGAAATTTCAAAAGTATCATCAGTCATCAATTTGGCTATAGTGGTGTTTTAAACACTTGCGATAGTCAGAGAAAAATAATATTTAAAAACACATTATTTTAAAAATTCAGAATTTAGGAATTTTGAACTTTGAAGTAATCTGGACAAAAACTAATTACTTATTAATTTAACTTAGTTCCCAAAAATATTATGACCTAGACAACTTTATAGATTCACTCTGCATGCTTGAATAGTGTTAAATACCTTTTAAACATTTTTAAGAAAATATTTAATTATAGGATTTAATTATAGAATATCACCCAATTAATTTATTCATAGGTTTCATTCCTTAGGTTTATTTCAAAATTAAATATTGTTTCAATAATATTAAATACTTTGATGTGACACAAATTTATTTAATCTATGTTTATTTCCAAATCTAGTTTTGAATTTTCATATGTTTACAGTAAGTTAAAATAATTTTCTGCTCTATTATCTTCTATCTATTTCTCTGTTTCTATTGAGTCACACAGCAGCATGCAAACATACTATTTCACCCACCTGGAACAAACAGAAGTAAAATCATCAACTTTCCTCCTCTATACTTCCCTCCAGCTCCTACCTGATTTCTCTGCTCTCCTTTATAGTAAAACTCCCACAAGCGTTACCAAGATTTGTTCTCTTCACTTACTGTCCCATGCAAGACATCTACCCATCAGTCATTGATACAGGATCTTCACTCCTGCCCTGACTCTATCTCACTCCTGCCCCTGTTTTTACTCTCAGAACAGCAGCTAGTGAAATTGGGAGGTGTAAGATCACGCATCTTTTGTGGTTCAATGCCTGTTAAGAAATATCTAAATGCTCCTACTCTCTCTTCATTCCTACTTCTCCAATCTTACCTGCTAATTCTTCCATTCACAAACACACTCCCATATCAGGGCCTTGGGACATCCTGTTTCCGCTATCTAAAAAGCACTTGCCATAGGTGTTCTCATGGCTGACTCCTTCTGAAAAGCTTCCTTGACCATCTATGTCATATGTTTCCTGTATCCCAGGAACAAGATTGGAAGATCACACACAAGATAGTCTCTTGTAAAGAGGCATATGAATGGACTCATGTTAGTGAGCACGAAGCATGCAGATCCATGTGTCTCAAGTTAATACCCACCAGAAAGCATTCCCACAGGGGAAACAGAGCAACCAGGTCAATGGGATGACTCATTCAGGAGCTTCTCTCCTTGGCCACCTCAGTGCCTGTGAAATGGGCCCATGAATAGAGGGGTCATGGGTGATGGCTGTGCATTGGCCAGCACCATGGAATCCCTTTCACCAATGCTAAGCTACTCACTGCTATTGCTGAACACCTGACCTGCTCAGAGACCAACACAGCTCTCAAGAGAGACCATCCTTCACAAAGTTCAAACTCTCCTCTCCCCTCACCCCGCCACTTAGTGACAAGTTATCTGCATCACTCTCCTTCTCTCATGAAAAGAACAGAGATTCCTTATTGCTGAACTGGCACCTACTCCAGACATGAGTTTTGCCTTCTCTTTCCATAAGCGCCTTTGCCAGCTGTGTCTTCTGAGCGCTTAGGGAGCCTGATTTACTGCCAGGAGATTCCACAACTAGTGTCTCAGAACAAAAAAATGCATTTATTGTGAAAGAGTTATGATAACCTGTACATGACTCTGAAGCCTGTGTCACCCTGAAACGTATGGCTTAGTAGAGTGATGACATGTCCTACAACCTTAAGGGATGGATAAGATTCCAGCTTGGGAACCACATCATGTGGAATGGAATGCTGTCCTTTGTTATATGCCACATGCAGTGAGCCAATGGCTGTTGTTTCCCAATAGATAGAATACAGGGAACTGGAAATAAAGGGCTTCCCCCCACCTCCCATTATCGTTCCCAGTGATCCAGACATTGGATCAGTGCTTTCTGTCCTTGCAATTTTAGGTTCTTCCAAGGCTCCCAATATGGGTTCCACTGAACTAAAACTACCACCACTACCTGATCATTTGAATCCATCAAACATAATTAGTAGACAACTAGAGATAATCACTTCTGATGATCATGAAGAGGTAGGGCTGCTTTATCTAATGCAGATAAGGAGGAGTGAGGCAGGAATTCACAATATTCGTGGAGGCAACCCTTGGCTCCCCAAGTCCAGTGATAAGTGCGAATTATAGGCAATTATGGCAACCACAACCTAACAAGGGCAAGGCAGCTAAGGGCTCCGATCTGGAGGATGAAGATTAGTGTCACTCCATTAGCTGAGGTTCTGGCCAAGAACTAGGGAAATCTACAGTTGGTGACAGAGAGGGGCCAGGTGAACGTTCATTGTAGCCTCAGGACCGGTTGTATTAGTGTGGCCTGTAGCTTGTCCCACTACTCTCCCCTCCCTTATATTAGAGCCTTAGGAGGGCTCTCATATAGTCACCACGTTAGACTCTTGATAATGGAATGTACTTAAAAGTATAGAGCATGAGAATTTCTGGATGGTGCCATTTCTGTATGGACTGTGTCAAGTGCCTTTTATGCTCAGCCTCGCAACCTCTTGCCCTCACCTGTGATTCTAGCCACAATTGTGTCCAATAGTTTCCCCTGTACTGTGTCTCAATCTATACTTTCAGATCCTCACCTTAACTTCTCCCAGCGTGGCTTTGTCCACTGTCCAGGGCTTCTCCGATAGAGGGACTTGGGACATGCATGGCAGACACACTGCCTGTAAGTGCAGGAAGTTATTTTTCCCAGGGGGAACCCTCAGGTACCGGGGGCAGGATTTGATGAATAAATGCTTCTTGCTGTTGATTCTTCCATTGTGAAAGGCGGTCTCTATTTTCCTTAGAAGTTACCGGTAAGATTGAGTCTCAGTTGTCCTCAGTGGTGCCCACTTTTCTTGGTTCAGGTTTTACTCTACTTTGTTCCTAAGAAATCACCACCCAGATAAACTTCTTGCAAGTCCTCACCTCGGACTTTGCTTTATGGGAACTCATGGTAAAATAGTGGGATAGTGTTACCTTCATGCAATCTTTCTATACCCTTTTAACATGCCTTTTTTTTTTTTATAGCTGTTATCTGCACGGGATATAGTATATAGCATCTGGTGATGTATACATGTGCATATATACATATTTATATATTTGTATGTAAAATTTTTGTCGCCCTGACTGGTGTGGCTCAGTTGGTTGGGCACTGAAGGGTTCCATTCTGGTTGGGGCACATGCCCAGGTTGCATGCTCCATCTTGGTAGGGAATGTGCAGGAGGTAGTCAACTGATGTTTCCCTTTCACATCAATGCTTTTCTCTTCTCCCTTGCTCTCTTAATAAACTATCCTTTAAAAAATACATTTGTTTATTTGCTCCACCCCTCCCTATCCTACAACTGGAATATAAGCTGTTTGACTCCAATGCATTTAATAGCACCTGACAAATAATCAATTCTCAAGAATTACTTTTAGGGTTTAAATTAATTAAAGTCTAATTTTTCTGCTCCCAAAGAAGATTATCATCATAGGAATAAATATGAAATAAGCTACCTGCTTACTCAGTACTACCCCCTATTATTTATTGAGTAATTCAATACTTAATGACAATGGTTAGCTCTCTAAGAACAGAATCCATTCATAATGCTTGAGTGTTTTTACTTCCCCAGGCTTTGCTCAAGAGCACCAGTTTAACTATGGAGTTGATGATGCTGAGCTGGGCAATACTGTGCAATTAGTTTCTTCTTTTCGATCCATTTCTTGTGATGTAGAAAAAGATGCAAGTCATTCAACTCAAATTACATGCTATACCAGGTATGTTTTAAACTCTTTAATAACGCCATTTTTATCATATCAGAAGTACAGTTATGCATGTTAGAATTTTAATAGTTTTATCACTCTGGTGTTAAAATAATATTTTTCTGATTATCAGCTGTTTTTGATTTTGTGATTTTAGATGATTTTATACCTTCATTACAATCAATTATAATGCTCTTCCCACATGTGGGCATGATAAAATATATCCTATACTCTTGTCCAGGTTATTAGAGCTATTATCATTATTGATCTCTTTTAGAAGATAAATGGCTACTATTAAATTGTAATGATGCTCCTCAAAATATCAAAATTATGCTTTCCTGTCAGGTTTGATTAATTTTGTTCAATATCTTGACATAGCCATTAAGATTAAAGACAATACTTTGTATAGTGACATTTCAAGCCTTTTTACTATTGGCCCAAATTAATGTTTGTTATTAGCAATTTAGTGAAAAAAAATTAATCATTTTAAACTGCAACTTTCAGTATTTTAATATGTAGCATATATTATAGAGGAATTAATCTACTTTAGGCTTGTTAGCTTTTTTCTTTTTTTTTTTTTGCAGCAAAAGCTCAGGTATGGAGAAACTTGATTAAAACTTCTTTTTAAACAAAGCAAGGTTATATGTGGCTATTTTTAATGATTCGTATTACATTTGTTATTGCATTTGTTCTTTTCAATGAGCATCAATGCACTTAGAATAAGCATTTGTTCAAGGTCCATAATTTAGAATTTGCAGTGCAGAATTCAGGATGGAATCATCTTTTCAAAATGTAAAGTAGAGTTTTACTGTCCACCCGTTACAATTGTAGACACGTCTTCAAAAATGACATGGAGTCTTTTCACTAGTACTACACATTCAACAAAAGGGTCATTGCGTTTCTTATATGTTCTTCCTTTGCCTTCCAGAGCAATGCCAGAAGATTCCTACACTGTTCAAGTCAGTGTGGATGGGGTTCCTATTACAGAAAACAATACCTGCCGAGGTCTCATCCACAGCCGAGCGTGCAGCTTCTACGTATGTGGGAGCTCGTCTTTAACTTTCGGATAATTGATCTTACACTTCCGTGGAACTGGGTTTTTATCTTTTAATTTTTAATTTTACAGACTGTTATCTATGTCCGCATTTAAAAACATGTGAGCATGTAGCTAAGGATAATTTCACCCAGTTTTAATTATCTCCCATAGTAATAGAATCTCTTTTATTCTGATCTCTTAACAAGGTTTCCCTTTTTAAAGTTACTTTTATCAATGGGTTAAACTTTTATACATTCAAGTTATTTTCTTGTTTACACTGTTTATTTTTCTCTTTCTCCATTTCTGTTTTTAGTTTGATTCTTCTTTTTCTTCTTTTGATTAGAGTCACCTTCATTTTGAACAGAAACATAACGATTTTTTCTTTCTCCAGTAAGCAATTCTCTTCCTTTACCATGAAACTGTGGAATAATAAGTCTGAAGTTATCCTTAACCTCACATTCGAAAACCTATCTCTTTTGTTGTTAGTCTAAAAAACTGTCCTTTTACAAATCTTGGCTTTTAAATAATATATATTTTTATTGATTTCAGAGAGGAAGGGAGAGGGAGAAAGAGAGAATCATTGATTGACTGCCTCCAACACAGCCCCCACTGGGGATCGAGCCCACAACCCTCACATGTGCCCTGAGCCGGAGTCGAACCGTGACCTCCTGGTTCATAGGTGGATGCTCAACCACTGAGCCACACCGGCTGGACCAGATCTGGCATTCTTTAGGTTGTCCCTGAATGAGAATGGAAGGACAACTGACCTTTATTGAGAACTGACTTTGTGTTAGCTTATTTCGTTTGTATTATTTTGTATCCACGCATCCCATTCTGCATCAACAATGCCCCACCTCCAAACACTTGATTTCTAAAAAATGTTGCCCGTGTTTCTGTGTGTTGTTTCTGTTTCTGTGGTGTCCTGTGTTTCTGTAGGTGGACTCTTCTTAATCTTTTTCTGTAGGGTTGTTGTGGGAGTAAAGAACAAATATTTATAGCATACTTAGTTTGCCCGTGGTATACAGCCAATTGCATATTAATTATTGGCAATTATTATCCAGGTAAACATATGCCGACTTCTTTTCCAAAAGCAAAATGAGAAATAATTACTGCAAAGGGGAAATATACTACAATGTGAAAAACAAAATTAATATCCAGTAGGTAAAGAGCAGAGCTGAAGGGCAGTAGTTCCTCCATTACCCACAGGGGTAAGTTCCAAGACCCCCAGGGGATGTTTGAAACTGCAGAGAAAACTGATCCCCAATCAACTTCCTCATCTCTGCCAGGAATTTGGCAGCAGCTTCTTCATTGGCAAATGCAGTAATGTTTATACCTTTCAGTCCTACCCCCTTCCTCGCTCTGTGTAACCATCTCTGACTTGCAGTAAATGGCTTCATGCCACTCAATGCAGGGGATTCCTTGCTGAAGTCTTCCTATAATTTTATTTTTATTTCCTTACTAAATTGAGAACGTTCACCTTTTCACTAAAGGAAGGAACAGCTTTGCAGCTTCTCTTCGGCATGTTCAAAGGGGCAGCTTCACTAATCTGGTGCTTTGGGAGCGTTTTTAAGTAAAATCGGGATTATTTTAACACAAGCTCTGTACACCATGGCAGTCGATCTCATAACCAAGACAGCTACTAAGTGACTGATGGGCAGGGAGTGCGCACAGCATGGAGACGCTGGTGGGCAAAGGATGATTGGTGTCTCAGGAGGTCCGAGTGGGGCTTGTGAGATTTCATCACAATAGTCAGAACAGCACACAGTTAAAAACTATCTATTAATTATTTCTAGAATTTTCTGTGTAATATTTTTGGACCCTGATTGACCCATGGATAATTGAAATTGTGGACAAAGGGGGACTAACTGTATTTGCTATTAAGTGTAGAATTAGATTTGTATATCTCTCGGTTACAGATAATTCTTGTTTTTTTTCTACGCATGGAATGCTTCACGAATTTGCATGTCATCCTTGGGCAAGGGCCATGCTAATCCCTGTGTCGTTCCAATTTTAGTATATTTGCTGCCGAAACGAGCACAGATAATTCTTTATTTTCCCCTTCAGCTCTGCTCTTTACCTAATGGATATTAATTTTGTTTTTCATATTGTAGTATATTTCCCCTTTGCAGTAATTATTTCTCATTTTGCTTTTGGAAAAGAAGTTGGCCATATGTTTACCTGGATAATAATTGCCAATAATTAATATGTAATTGGCTGTATACCGCGGGCAAACTAAGCATGCTATAAATATTTGTTCTTTACTCCCACAACAGCCCTATAATTGCACTGTTTTTATGGGTAATAATACTGAGAAATTACCTTACTTACCTCAAGTCATGCAGCCTGGGGACAGTAGAGCTCAAATTTCCATTTAGACAGCCGGACTCCAAAACTGGATTCTCCATCATCATTCCCTCCTGCATCACATACGTGCTTGGGTATCTCTAACAGTTGTGTATTCGTTGCTATTTGCTGCCATAAAAATTCACCCAAACTTAATGCTTTACAACAACACAGCTTTATTACTTTGTAGGTTAGAAATCTGTAGGTCTCAATGGACTAAAATCAAGGTGTCAGAGGGTCTGTCTGCATTTCTTTGGGAGGATCTAAGGGAGAATTGGTTTCTTTGCTTTTTCCATCTTCTAGACCAGTGGTTGGCAAACTGTGGCTCGCGAGCCGTGGTTTGCCTCTCTGTTGACTAATGAGTTTGCTGACCACTAACCTAGACTCTCCATTCCAATAATTACAGGCCGTTGTTGTTCCTTGTGATTGAGCCCCTATCCCAGGGGTCGGCAAACTCATTAGTCAACAGAGCGGCAAACTGCGGCTTGCGAGCCGCAGTTTGCCGACCACTGTTCCAGACCAAATGCTGTTCAACCTTTTTCACCTCATGGCACGCATAAACTAATTACTAAAATTTTGCAGCAGGCCAAAAAATACACTTTTTTGCTGGTCTCACCAAAAAGTAGGTATAATTTTGCTTCATTCACACAGGATGGCTATTGTGTTGGCTGCTGTAATTTTTTTTTTTTTCATTTGTCAATAAAAGGGAAAGAGGTCAGTGCCCCTGACTAAATAGTCAGGTGTTGCAAGTTTCTAAAATTCTTGCAGCTCATCAGTGTGCCTCTTGCAGTTCACCGGTTAAAAATCACTGTTCTAGACTGAGGTTGCCCACATTCTTTGGCTTGTGGTCCCTTCCTCGGCTTTCAGAGCCAGTGGTGGTGGTTGAGTTCGTATCGTACTGCCTCCCTCTGACCTTGCTTCCATTGTTGCATCTTCTTCTCTGACTCTAGCTATTCTCTCTTCCTCTTCCATTTATAAGGACCCTTGTAATTACATTGAGCCCAGACAGATAATCCCAAATCATCTCCCTCTTCTGAAATCAACATTAGCAACCTCAATTCAATTGGTACTACTATCTGCCATGTAACCTGAGATATTCACAAGTTCATAGATTAGAGGCATGGACATCTTCCGGGGATGGGGGTGGAATTATTCTGTCTATTACCAAGTATTAGTTTCCATCACACTGGTGGCCTCCTGGAATTCTGCTCTCTCCCAGATCCCATTTGCTATCATAGTTCTTAAGATTTAGACCTGCACTGTTCCAAAAAAGTATCTTAAGCTCCCTTTGATGGACTTTTCCCAAGTTTAGCTTCGTGTTTTTGAAAGATGCATTGTTGTTTTTCTTCTTGGGCTTGATCCAAAGTAGACTTTCTTTAATGTTATTCTACTGAATTCCTGAAGTCTTTATCAGAGAGGCTTATCACTTGGTTTGACTTACATGATAACAGAAGGATGCTTGAATTTTAAAATTGCAAGCTAGAGACCTTTTTAAATGAGAGGGGATTTTTAAGGGATAAGGAAAAGGTCTTGAATAATCAGAATAATATTCTAAACTTTATTTCTTAGATATAACAAGGAATATTTTGTAGTGGTCTTATGGATACTGTTTAAATAGAAATAATGTAAGAAGCAGAGATATTCCATAAAACTAGGAACAAATGAGAGATAAGATGGTTAACAACGGTATTATTTTACAGGCAAAAAGTTTCAGAACTCCAACTATAAGGAGCATCATACCTTTATCAGGAACTCCAGGTCTGTTATATGGCAGCTGAAATATCTTTTTGGTTTGTGGTAATTAGTTTTACTTTTTAGTGTATAAAATTATTATATCTGAACAATTATAAATGGCATTTTTCTGATTAAATAATAAATTCCAATGTTTTTTATAAAATGATTTTCAATGTCTGCATCTGAATCTATATAATGTATTTAACTTTCCTACTATTGGACATTTAACTGACTTTCAGTGTTCATTATAACTATAGTTGTACCAGTTTATAACTCCAAGAGGGATAAATAAGAATGCCCTTTTCTGTAACCTTGACAATTCTATGTACAAATTTTCAAGTATTTATATGAAAAACATAAGTTTTAAAAAACATTTCCAAATTTTTAATTTATGTAATGAAATTTACTTATATTTACTGACCATTTGTATTTTTTCTTAAATTACCTACTTTTTCCTTAGTTTAAATTAAGTCCAGTCAACTTTTTTAGATTACATTATGATAATTTTTTATATTTTTTAATTTATCATTTGCTTTTAAAATTGATTAGCAATTTTCCTATCATTCAGACACTTTTAATTTTTATTATCAAATCTGTAAATTTTAACCTTTCTTATTTCTTCCTTAGTTTTTATGCTATAGAACAGTGGTTCTCAATCTTTCAGATGCCGTGACCCTTTATTACAGTTCCTCATGTTGTGGTGACCCCCCCAACTGTAAAATTATTTTCGTTGCTACTTCATAACTGTAATTTTGCTACTGTTATGAATTGTAATGTAAATATCTGTGTTTTCCCATGGTCTTAGGCAACCATGCTAGCGGTTCTCAACCTGTGGGTTCTCATCCTATAACAAAGGTGATGTTATCTCATCCTATAGCATAGGTGGTATTATCTATGTGACCCACAAGTTGAGAATTACTAGCAGGGTCACCTAAGACAATCAGAAAACACAGATATTTACATTATGCTTCATAACAGTAGCAAAATTACAGTTATGAAGTAGCAACAAAAATAATGTTATGGTTGGGGGTCACCACAACATAAGAAAATGTACTAAAAGGTCACTGCATTAGAAAGGTTGAGAACCACTGCTATTGAAGATTCCCAAATCCCAATTATATAAATATTACATACATTTTCACCTACTTTTCAAGAGTATTATGGTTTTATTTTTTTATATTTAATTTTTATTTAACCTACAGTTGATTTTACCATTTTAGTATACAGTAGAGATTCATTTATTTTTTCCAATTAAGTCACCCATGAGCTCAGTGGTATTTATTGAATAATTCATTATGTCAGGAAGCACCTCTTTAACCTATAAATACTTGTATATCCTTCCTTAACACTATAGGTACTCATTAATGTTTTATTGTATTTGCCAGAACTTTTAGAACAATGCTAAGCTGTACTGGTGAGCATTAAGTTTTAAGTATTTGGATGCCCATTTATATTGGAAAACCCTTTAATGTTTTGGTAATGAGTGTTCTGTGCGTAGATATTCTCACAGAATTTTTTGTTTGTTTTTAGGTACACTAATAACAATCCAAGGCAGAATCTTCACTGATGTCTATGGAAATAATATTGCACTAAGCTCAAATGGGAAAAATGTTAGGATTTTGAGGTAAATTATTGATGTGGAAACATAATCTTATAAGTTATAAACCCAATATGATATTCCAAATATAATGGGTCAAATTACATTAAAAACCACTACAATGGAATTAACCAGTGTTTTGTCAGCCATATTATAGGAAGAAAAATAGACTGTTGGATGATGCATTGACATGGAAACATCATTCTTCTTCTGTGATGGATTTTAGCAATAAAAGGCACAGGGAGGCAAGTGCCGGAGCAATTGAGTTAAAGTCACAGAACTTTATTACTAGGGAATTTTGTTACTTAATTTAACTGCCTCTTTTTGCACATATAAAAAAACAAAAACAACCCCCCCCTCTGAATCCTAAAGGTCCAAAGCTTAGTCAAGGTCAGGAGGAGACCCCAAGTCTGCTGATAAGCAATTTGCTGTGGTCTACAGGAGAGCGCTAAAGCTAGAAACCATCAATAACTTATTAAGAGGCTTGGATTTGAGTCCTGTCCCCTCCATTTACCAATTGTGGACCAGATGGTAATATTGTCTACATTTTGGACTGGAAACTAGCATTTTGACTAGAGTTTTCCTCCTGTAGCTTTGGTGGTGTTATCTCAGTCCTGCCTGACAAGACTGAGTCTGTTCATGTCCTAACGAAGCAAGTGCAGAATCAGTATCCGGGCTTTCAAGTGCTTCTGCTTGTTGAATACATATACCACGTGGATAAATGGATACATTAAACAATTTAGACAGCACACAGACAGGTGCATTTGCACATATAATTTTGTAAGACATGCAATTCAGGAGGCTTTATATACTAAATGAAATAAAGTTGATTTATCTGGCATTTTATGAGGCATAACTCTCAAATAACATTTGCAATGAATCTATAACCTGCAAATGTTCATACTGATCCTTATATGTAAGAAAATAACTATGGGAAATAAATACTTAACATTTATATGGACAGTTTAGCCTAAGTACAGATTTTGTTTGCTACTGTATGAGTGAGTGTTATGAATGATTTCTAATTCTTAGATGGGATTTTCTAAATTATCCTTTTCCATAATACTGCCAAGAAATAGGAAGTTTAATTTTATAAAAGAGATTCCTCCCCCTCCCCCCCCGACTGTAGTTGAAGTTACTTCTGTTTAATACAAAGGAATGGATGGAAATTACGTCATAAAATCACATAATTACAGTCAGCAGGGACCTCAGAGGTCAGGCTATCCAGCCCTCAAACTCTGGAAACCCTGAAATACCAGGTATAAATATAGAAAGAATTTCACTCCCCTATTAAAAGGAGGAGAGGAGACCTTAGACCTGCATTTATCTCATTTCCACCACATTAATTGTGACAGTAGGGTTCTGAGGCATTTCACCATGCCTGAATTCCATTAGCACGGAGCAGTGGACCATGTCTTGGGCAGGAAGCCAGTGCTCAAGCTGCTTCTGATATTCATAAATCTTGTCAATTTGGCCAAATCTCCAAATCCAGACCAGGTACAAATGATAGAGGACATGCAAATGAATACAATGATCTAGTGACTACCAAGGAGATTTGGGTCTAAAAGATCAGATGAGTTGAGAAACCAAGATGGGAGAAACCTCAACTGTTGCCTCACACAACAATTTCAAAAATACAGCTAAAAGACAAAACAGACATCATCCAGAACCTCAGGAAAGCTGGCTGAGTGGAAATTCTACAACTAGAAGGAAAGTGAAATGCACACTGAGACTCAGAGGAGCTGCAAAAGGCAGAGGTACTAAGGCACCCGCACATGGAAAGGGCTGGCAACTAAGAACACTGCTGGCTTTCTCAAGTGAGAGGGAGACACAAGCTCCTGACTGCTCTGAACTCCAGTTCCGGGCAAGACTCTGGGGACCCAGACTCATTCAGGGAGAAACTGGACTTTCTGGCAGCAGGTGGAACTCGAGGGCAGCTTTCTCTCAGAGGTGCTTGCAGCAGTTACCATGGGACACTGAGACCCAGGGTCCTCTTAGGGCAGGGCTGATGGGAAGCCATTGCTGTCTGCTCCACCCTGAGACTCCACCTCATCCAAGCTGAGCACAGAGGCTTTTGCAAGTCTTGTCTCCTAAGAGTGTCTCCAGCAAAGAAGTTCTCCCAGCATAGACACAGCTGATCCTCACAGCCAATTGGCCTGGAGGTCAATTCCTCCTAGTGATACCAACAACAATCAAGGCTTAACTACAACAAGACTGTACACACAGCCCACAAAGGGGTGCACCAAGAGTGTCCACCTTAGGTAACTGGGGAGGCTGAGCCACTGGACCCTATAGGACACCTAGCACACAAAGCCACTCTAACAACTCAGCAAGCAGCCAAAATGTGGAGACAAAGAAACTGGTCACAAATGACAGAAATGGAGGAATGAAAACGAATGCAAATATAGAGTTCAAAACATGGTTATAAGGTTTTTCAAGAATTTTCTAGAAAAAGCCGATAAATTTAGTGAGTCCCTCAAGGATATGAAAAAGGACCAACTAGAAATTAAGCATACACTGACTGAGATAAAAAATATTATCCAGAGATTCAACAGCAGACTAGAATCAAGTCAAATATTTGAAAGAAGTAAAAAAACACTCACCAGAAAAGCAAAAAGGAAAAAAAAGAATTCAAAAATATAAAGATAGTATAAGGAGCCTCTGGGACAACTTTAAGCATACCAACCTCAGAATTATGGGGGTGACAGAAGAAGAGAGAGTGCAAGATACTGAACACCTATTTGAAGAAATAATGACTGAAAACTTCCCCCACCTAGTGAAAGAAATAGACTTACAAGTACATGAAGTGCATAGAACCCCAAACAAAAGGAATCCAAAGAGGACCACACCAAGATACATCATAATTAAAATGCCAAGGGCAAAAGACAAAGAGAGAATATTAAAAGCAGCAGAGAAAAACAGTTAATTACCTACAAGGGAGCACCCATATGACTGTCAGCTGATTTCTCAACAGAAACTATGCAGGCCAGACGAGGGTGGCAAGAAATATTCAAAGTGATGAATAGCAAGAACCTACAACAAACATTACCCAGCAAAGCTATCATTCAGAATTGAAGGTCAGATAAAGAGCTTCACAGCTAAGAAAAAGCTAAAGGAGTTCATCACCATCAAACGAGTATTATATGAAATGCTCAAGGTATTCTTTAAAAAGAAGAGGAAGAAGAAAAAGGTAAAGAAAAATTATGAACAACAAATACATATCTATCAGCAAGTGAATCTAAAAATCAAGTGAATAAAAAATCTGATGAACAGAATAAACTGGTGAATATAACATAATTAGGAGCATAGAAAGGGAGTGGACTGACAATTCTCAGGGGAAAAAGAATGTGTGGGGTGCAGGGAGAGAGTGGACAAAAATCATACACCTATGGATGAAGACAGTGGGAGGGGGGTAAGGGCAGAGGATGGGGTGGGAACTGGGTGGAGGGGAGCTATGGGGGCAAAAAAGAGGAACAATTGTAATAATCTGAACAATAAAGACATTTTAAAAAAGGATCAGATGAGTATTACCATAGACAGGCAAACCCAGACCAGTGTGGGAATTACTGGGTGTGGTTAAGAGCAAACAGGAAGCTGACTGACTGGGTTTAGATTTTTGCTCTACCCTTACTGGTCACAGGCTTAGGCAAGCTACTTAACCCTCCTGTCTCAGTCTCTTCATCTATATAGTGACAGGATAATAGTTACCAGTTTATAAAAGGTTGCAAGGATTAAACATGGTAAGTCCCTAGACGTGTTTGCCAAAATTATTATTTAGGTGCATTGAAGCAGGGGATTAGAGGGAGGCTATGAATCCATAAATCTATAATGGGTACAGTAATTCAGGTTACTTTCTTTATAAACCTAATGTACTCACCAAATGAAAGGATTTATAGGTAAAAGTATATTAAAAAGTTCAAAAAGGGGACATCTGTAATACTTCTAACAATAAAGGTACATTTTTTTGAAATGTTCAAAATTCTCTACAAACAGAAGTTCTTACATTTTAAGTTCAGGTTTATGTCTGGTCTTATTTTGAGTCTGGGTGGTGTATTATAAAGTCACAGAAGCTGGGTGGTTTATTATGATAATACCAAAAAATACAATAGCCAGCAACTGACAGGCCTGCAATAGCATCAGGTTCTATCAGCCGTAAAGCAATCCGTTGACTTAATCAGCTGCAGAAATGCAAAGACAGTTGTTCTCTCTCTCTTCAGCCTTACCCTGCCCCTTCTCAGTTTCTTATAATCATTTCAACATCACTGATGCTGTTAGATATTCTTTGCATCCTGATTACTCTGTGAGGCCTCTGTTATGGACCTTATTTAATGCCTATAGTATGAAACTCACTGCAAAATTATGTTTTGTACTGATTGAACTTCAGTTGGAAGAGTCCCTATTATCTGTCTCTGTTTTGTATTCCCATAGTGCTTATCACTTACCAACACATCAAATATGTCATCTTTATGCTCAGTCTCCCCAGTTAGAATGTCAGTCCCAAAAGGGCAGGGATCTTTGTGGGTTTTTTTTAACTGATGTATTCCAGTACCTAGGAAAGACTACAACATAAGGTGTTCAATGGATGTTTGTTGAATGACTAACTGATGGATAATGAGTGATTTAGAAAAAAATGTAAGGTGGCATTGAGTTGGTGGGAGGAGAGCATTTTGAAACAATTTATTAAACATAACTTGTTCTTTTCTTATAAAATATTTATACAGAGTGTACATTGGAGGAATGCCCTGTGAGCTTCTTATACCACAGTCTGATGATTTGTAAGTAATTCAAATAATTTTCTTTAGAATAATAAATAGTAGATATAAACATAGTAAGTTTAAAGAGTAATTTCTAGCAATATCACATAGCTGACTGCTATGTAAAACAGTATAACTTATAAATTTTATAGTAAATTAGCAAGAATTTATAAATTTAGATATTAACTGATATCTCCCATTGTCTCCAGTATAGTATGATATTGACTTTTATTTAGATTATTATGAGAAAGATGTTCTGAGAAATATATTTTATCAAATAATTGTTTCATTTGGTAATATTTTAAACTTTTAGAGGTATGCCATAGGGATAGTCAAATTAATTACACAAATTTCACAGTTCAGTGAAGTGTTATTCAAATATCTTCAACCAAAGCTGGGCAATATTTTAATTTCACAGAAATTATTTTTGTAGCAACAGTTTCTATCCGGATACTTACTAATGAAATTCATAAGATATTTTTAAGGGAGACACAGTATTTTAAAATTTTAGTGTCAATGTAAGCTTTGAAATTAACATATATATTTTATTAGGTATGGTTTAAAACTAGATCATCCAAGTGGAGACATGGGTTCTATGATTTGTAAGACGACTGGAACTTACATTGGTAAATGCTGATCATCATTCTTCATATTTCAGAAATGCCTGTTTCCTTGTTTTGTATTCTCCTATAACATCAACCCTTTATGAAATGCTAGAATTTCCTCTTTTCCTTGGCTTCTTTTCAGTTTCATGTAAGCATGTCTGAAATAAATTACCTTTTTCCTAAGGTTTACATTTAAGGTAAGCTTCTTCAAATTTATTTTTTTATTCTTCTGTCATCCAGAAGATTGCTTGGCAAATTTAGCTCTTTCACTCTGTTTTTACCCCATGCTCTGTGTGCTCCTTATACATATATACCTCTCAGTCTTTGAATGAGCTTTAGTTCCTTCTGTCTCAGAGCCTTAGTAAGCGTCTCATCCTGAGAATCTATATATATAAAAACCTAAGCGACCATTATGACTGAACAACTGGAATGGCCATTTGACCAGTCACTATAATGCACACTGACCACCAGGGGGCTGATGCTCAATGCAGGAGCTGCTCCCTGTGGTCAGTGTGCTACCACAGCCAACCTTCCTCGGGCCCTCTCCCTGGCTGGCCAGCCTCCTGTGGCCCCTCTCCCCCAGGCCAGCCAAACTCCCAGGATCCCTTCCCTTAGGCTCCTCCCCACCCCCCACATAGACCTCGATCACCAGCCAGGCTGAGGGACCCCACCTGTGCTTGAATTCATGCACCAGGCCTCTAGTTTCAGATGAAACTGCCTTACATTTTCAGAGTTCACACTTCTTTTTTTTATAGCTTTTTTACAATTTATAGTTGTCCGATTGTGTCATTGTCCTCAACCAGCGATATCCTTCACTAGCTAAGATGCTTTTAGGAGAAAGCAAACTGTGTGCTCACCCTCCATCTCTCAACCCCTGGCAGAATGTCCAACCCAATTAAATAGCTGTTGAGTGGATGTAAGAAATTCAGGGTCAATATGGTTACATATATTGTATATTATGTATATATTAAAATAGTAGGTGCTTCTTTAAGGTAGTCCTGTTGTCTTTGAGGATTAATAGATGGTTAAATAATTACAGTTTTAATTTTCAATTTATTTGCTTTTAAATCAGCTTTATAATATATAGTTATTGTTCTCCTATGATTGGGAGTTTAATGGATTGTGTATTTTAATTAATTCCAGGTCATCACAATGTCAGTTTCATCTTGGATAGTGATTATGGAAGGTAGGTCATTTTGTAAGCAATAATTTTCCTAATTGATTAACGGGGTAAATAAAAAAGTATATTTGCTTTGTGCTATAGATCCAGAGATTAAAAAATTAATCATTTTCTTCCCATAAATTAACATTTTAGGGGTCTGTAACTCCCTTTCACTCATAGTTCTCTTCCATGGCAGGATCGCCCTTTTCCTGGGTGCAATTGCAAATGTGTGGAGATATTTATTGACTGACATAGAAACTGGGCCATGCTAATGGCCTTTTGTGGGCAGGACCAGGATGTGCCAAACCTAAATAAATTGTTTTGCCCAAAATGTCATAGCATCTTTCAATGAAAAAAATGAACCAGTTAGCAGATATCCACATAAATCACATTATTTACCCATCAACTACTAATGCAGATGTATTAGCTCAATAACAAGATAGGGCTGTTGATTTCATTGTTGTCTCTGATGAGAGACTCAATGTTTAGAAGTTTGAAAGGATGGCAGTATTACTACCAAAGTAGATGTTATACCTGGCGTATGCTCACAGACTGCAAGAGAAGGATATTTGTTCCCTCATGCTTGGAACTGCAGTTGAGTTGGTGAGACCAGATCTCTTATAGTATTTTTTTAAAAAAATATATTTTATTGATCTTTCACAGAGAGGAAGGGAGAGGGATAGAAAGCTAGAAACATCAATGAGAGAGAGACATCGATCAGCCGCCTCCTGCACGCCTCCTACTGGGGATGTGCCCGCAACCAAGGTACATGCCCTTGACCGGAATCGAACCTGGGACCCTTCAGTCTGCAGGCCGACGCTCTATCCACTGAGCCAAACCGGTTTCGGCTCTTAAAGTATTTTGAGATCATCTAGTTCTAGACAACTTGAGGCAATAGGTTCATAACACAGTGATGGCTGCGCTGGACAGTGTATTATAGACCAATATAGACTGGACCAAAACCATGAAGAATGTTGTAATTCAAGGACAAACCAAAGTGGATAATATGTAAATGGTACTAAGATTTACCTTTGTCATTTACAGGGAGTAAATAACTTAGTGTCCAATGAGTTAACTGTCATTTTCTTCAAGGACATGACACATTTACATAAACTTGTTAAAACAGAATAATAGGATTTTATTGAAAACATGAGAAAGCCATATTAGGAGCAATAATTACTGAGTTATAAGCGATTTCATAACTATCTATGGTTCTTTTAAGCTCTCAATGTCATCTTTTTCACATGAGAAAAGTGAATTCTTATTCCTGAGACTTTGTGAAAGATATTAATTGCCAAATCCATCATATGTCTCTCAGAGAAATAATTAGCCAAAAATAGAAGGGTTGAGTGATCAAGATTGAATGTGATTGATAAGTATACATAAATCAATATGCTGCATTAACATGCCTCCAAAATTTCAATTTAAAAAAGCCAGCAAATTTTCACATAATATAGGGAAAGACAGCATAAAATGGTTGATTCTGTGATCTTGACAGTTTTTTTAAGTAAATTGATGTCTTTTTATATTTCCTCAAAATTCATGAAATTGTGTTTCTATGTAAAATCTTAGGAATTTAAGAAAACTTAAAAATATGACATTTACTACATGAAAACCTACTTTTTACAATTATTTGACATTATTTTAATGTTTAACAATTTTAAAAATCATGAAATACATGTTTTACAAATTTTCAGGAGCATTTCTGAATACCAGGTGATCTAATTAAAGACTACTGTGGCCCCCATTCTGTATTTCTTTTAATAGCCAACCTTCCTTCCTCTGTTACCCAAGTTCAAACAACAGCTGTTTCAAACTGATAAGGTTCACATGAGGCTGCCTTAATTGAGAAATGCCTCGTCATTATCAGTAAATTACGGAAAATCACCTCAGTGTCATACCAAATAAATTACATTTCAATTTTATATCAGGAGGCAATTTCCCCACCAACTTAAGCAGAGTTAATTTTTCTGATGCTGGATCTGCCTGCAGGCAATATTGTTGGAACTAGCATCATTTCAGATGTTTAGGAAATCAACTGAAAGGTTTATAACATAAAAATGTAAAAACCAGTATGCATGTCTTAAATAACCAGCATAAAATACTTCCAGGAACTCTAGTTTTTAAATGCACATTGTAATGCCTGGATTAGTTTTAAAGGGAGTTCACGATGGATCCCAACCACAAGATTTGTGTTATCCTATTAGATTTTCATTTATTGTATTCTGGTTAATTATGATGAATGGATGTGAGTCTTAACATTTGAATTTTGTAACTTTGCTAATTATGAATTTAATTGAGGTGATTAGGGAGCTGCATTTAATTTCTAGGATCAGATTCTCTTCCTTCCCACACCCTTCATGCTTACGTCTGGGGGACTGTTGCTAACTTGCTCTCATACATTTGTACTCTTAACAAAATTTGTAGGTCTGGAGCCAGGGTTCTGGGCTCAACCTACTAGAGTTCAAATTCTCTGTCTGCCACTTGCTATCTTTGTGAGCTTGTGTCAGATGAGTTAATTCTCTGAGTTTTGCCTCTCTTGTGGGGTTGATGTAATGAGTAAATGGCTCAATAAATTAAAATATTTTTTAAAAATCGTAACTCCTTAAATCTCTTAGCTTGATACCTGGTAAGTGTTTAGCAGTGTTAGTTATTGTGACACTAAGTGGGCTGGCTAGAAGAGAAAGGGAGAGTGGGGGCCAGCCAAAGAGTCCAGCCTTTATAAACGCAATCCTCCTGTTTTTTATAGTGATGTAAATTTTTACTTGGTTATAATTTGCATATAATAAAATGCACGTATTTCAGTAAGCCCTGACAAATGGATATTTGTGTAGCATTCAGATACTTCTAAAGTTGTGTAACCAAAAATGAAATCAAGATTCAGAACCTAACCTTCCCCACAATTTCTATCCAGCTCATTTGCAAATTATAACACAATTTATATTACTAATAATATTTTCCTAAAATAAAGTTTGTATTTAAAGTAGTAAGTTTTTGAACTTTCTTTAAACAGGAGTTTCCCAGAAAAAATGGCGTATTTTGTTTCCTCTCTGAATAAAATTTCAATGTTTCAAACATATGCAGGTATGTGATCTTTCAGTGTGTGTGTGTGTGTGTGTGTGTGTGTGTGTGTGTGTGTGTAGAAAAAGAGAGAGTATGTATATATATACACACACACACATATATATATATACAATGAGTGGCCAGATTATTATGCATTCAGAGGTCATCATAATCTGGCCACTCAGTGTATGTCCTATATAATAAAAGGCTATTATGCAAATTGTCCCCTCAACAAGGAGTTTACCAGCAGGCAGGCTGGCCAACTGCCCATGTCCCCTTTCCCTGGCCAGGCTGGCTGGGCTCCACCCATGCACGAATTCATGCACCGGGCCTCTAATATATATACACACACACTGAGTGGCCGGATTATTATGCATTCAGAGATCATAATAATCCGGCCACTCAGTGTGTGTGTGTGTGTGTATAGGAATAAAATAGCACACTTTAAGTCAGTATTGCCTATGATTCAACATTTCATTTCATTTCACTTCATTGAATCACAGGCAATACTGACTTAAGGTATGTTATTTTATTTCATGTACTTCTGTGAAGTAAAACCACCTGACACAGGGAGTTGAGTCTAATAGAAGCCTTGACATTAAACTAGGGCCCTGAAGACTACATTCCTAGTGTAAGCAGACTGGGAAATAAACCCATTGCACTAAAAGAGATAGAAGAGAAACTTGCATGTTTCTCTTTAACTTTAGCTGCTGGTTGAAGGAAGAAAGAAAAATTCTGCTGTCAGTTTAAATCACGAGCCAGATCTTTGTTCTCGGTGTGTCTAAAAGAATCCTCCAGCCTATTACCATGTATTTTAACTCACACACGTCTCAGGTTGGTAGTACTCTCAGAAGAGTGGCAGAAGCAAACACAAGTCTTCTTGAAATAATTGACTTGACTCCGAGTTCAGGAGTGATGGGATTGGCATATTCAGGTTTCATAGATGTGCAGTGTGAAAGAAATATGGCTGGGAGTCAATCAAATATGATATACTTTATATTTTTATGGAAATTGATTTAATGTGGAGTTCCTATGTGAATCTGAAAGGTTCAGAGTTGGGCCGGGGTCACACAGAACCGACTCAAGGCTCAGTGTAATCAAAATTATATTTATTCAAGGCACCTGGGTGCAGGTGGACTGAATCCGAGAAAGAGGTCAGTGGCGAATGAATGGTGAGGGATACATAGAACTTTGATAGAACTAATATGAATACATTAAAAAAATTTTTTTTTGTTGATTTCAAAGAGGAAGGAAGAGGGAAAAGAGATAGAAGCATCAATGAGGAATTCTTGGAATTTCTCAACAAGAATTCCAATCATAGTTAATGTATTACTACATAATAAAATAAATATAAAATTCCAGCCCAGGAAACATTGATGGACTGCATCCTGCAAGCCCCTTATTGGTGATTGAGCCCACAACCAAGGCACGTGCCCTGACCAGGAATTAAACCATGACCTCCTCTTTTATAGGTCGACACTCAACCACTGAGACACACAAGCAGGGCAAGAATACATTTTAGTAAGAATCTACCATATGTCATGGGCTCTCTTACCGATATAGCTAAAATTTTTCTATATAAACCACAAGAATTCCAATCATCGTTAATGTATTTCTACATAATAAAAAGTACAAAATTCATTCTTCAAGAGCATAAGGAAGATGAGGTTCTTCTCTTATCTTCCTATGTTTTCTTCTGGAATCAAGCATCTATCCACAGTCAGCCCAGGTTTTTCTTACTTCCTGGGTCCTGCCAGTATCAGGGTCCCCTTAGCATCCATCTCTACGAAAGCCTGTTCTCTGGGAGATGCAGGTCTCTATGAAGGTCGTTATTTATTGTCCTCTGCAGGGCTGCATCAGAGACAAAATAACAAAACACCCAACTCATTTATTTGGTAATTCCAAGCCTATGCTATCCTAGGTGCTATGGCTACAGGTAATTTAGAGAATTTTTTTAAAAGCAAGCATTTGTGTTTATGTGTGATGTTTATGACATTTTAGTTCATGTGCTTCTCCTCCTTCTCAGAGATCACTATGATTTCACCTTCACAAGGAAGCATTCAAGGTGGCACCACGCTAACAATAAGTGGACGGTTCTTTGATCATACAGATTTCCCAGTCAGAGTTCTAGTTGGAGGTATTTTCATCACTTTTACTACATTACTTTATAAGAAAAAAAATTCTGCCTTTTTTTCTTTAATAATTTATAAGAAGATGAATCCTTTCTCAATTAATATCTTAAATTTAAAGCTGCCATCATAAATTCCTCGCCATACTTACAGACATACCGATTCTCTGTTTGATGAATTATTAAGGGTCATTCTTGAACTGTTCTTACTTCTCCAGGGGTTGCCTAAATATGAGTAAATTTAAAGTAGTATTTGCGGATACTCTCTTCATAACCCCTCTCAGACCCTATGCCTTGTCTGAACATCAGCAATTACTGATGATATTGGCCTAGGAAAGAGCATTCATTGATATATGTGATCACAAATGGACATAGGGGTTGGTTCTCTGGTAATGTTTCACTTGTGTGTGTCTAGTCTTGATCTGTTCAAGTCTTAATCTATGCAGCTCAAAAGGGAGGTCAGGATGAATATAATCATGGGGTCTCCCGCTCAGTTGTAGTGACCTAAGTTACCTCGATGAGCGGGAAGAAGGATGTCTGTCTATGCTACTGGCCCACACTTTTGCTGAAACAGGCCTCTGCTCAGATATTTTTTACTTTGAAGGAATCTTCTCATAAGCCAGCCAAAATGTGATTTCAAGAAAAAAATTAATATAAAGTAACCTCATCTAACATTTATACACTATCATTCTTATCCCTTTGAATCCTTGCTGGTTACTTGTATAAATATTAAAATCCAGGGCACAGATTTTACAGTTTTATATATGTTATTCTGATTTTTTAAATATAAGTATGTTTTGAATATTAAAACCAGACATTATTTAAAATTTGTATAAGGTGTATTATGATCTGATGTTGTTCAGTTGATATACAAATATAACATGTACTTTTTATGATAGGTCACTGCTGTTAATGTGATAACCAGATTTGAGATTTTGAATCCTCAATAATTTCTCAGAAGTAATGATTTGAAAATACCATTTACAAATTATTATCCCTTTTGTTTTCATTTGGGGAACTTGGACCAAAACTCCTTTTATTTCAACCTAAGAGGACTGAGGTCATCTGCTTTTATGAATTCAGAACATCATGGGTTTATTCAGCAAATTTTCTTCAAGGATCAAAATATAAGGCTTCACTTTGGACACAGAATTATATTGTGATATAATTTTTAACAAATTTTTATTTTTGTTTTTCAAAAATTATGCAATTTTCTGACTTAGACTTGCAAATATTTTGCCAAGAGAATGTTGCCTTGTCAAGTATGACATTTAATGAGTGATAAACTTTAATGAAGTCTCCCCTCTCCAAGCTTTGCCTCTTGCTTGTGCTACTTTAATTGGAAAAAGTGTTTCAAGGCTGATGTATTTGCATTATGAAGCTCTGTACCTTGCTTCTCTGTAGGTCAAGCCTGTGATGTTTTGAATGTCACAGAAAATATTATATGTTGCAAGACATCCCCTAAGCCTGATATTCTCAGACCTGTACATCCAGGTAAGTTCCTGGAAGAAATGGCCATTTCTGCATTTACTTAGGATGTATATCATTGGTGTCTTAGTCCATTTGGTCTGCTGTTACAGAATGCCATAAGACTAGATAGCTTATAAACCACAAACATATGTTTCCTATAATTCTGGGCACTGAAAAGACCAAGATCATGGTACTGGCAGGTTAGGTGACAACTAATGACAACTGCTTGCTCATAGGTGCCTCCTTCTCAGGGCTAAGGAGCTCAGTGAGGTCTCTTTTAGAAGGGCACTAATCCCATTTTTGAGGGCTCCACCCTCATGACCTGCTCAAGGATTTCATCTCCTTTTTGGACAAAACCAGACCCTCCTGATACCATTACATTGGGCAATAAGTTGCACTATACAGCAGGAGTAAAAAAATTGATTTGCACCTTTTAGAATTTGTAGTCAGAATTACAATAAATTTCTTCCTACTGTTTCTCTTTACACGTTTTGGAGTAGGAAATATTTGTATTAAAAATAGCTGCATTCCCGAAACCAGTTTGGCTCAGTGGATAGAGCGTCTGCGGACGGAAAGGTCCCAGGTTCATTTCCGGTCAAGGGCATGTATCCTGGTTGCGGGCACATCCCCAGTAGGAGGTGTGCAGGAGGCAGCTGATCGATGTCTCTCTCTCATCGATGTTTCTAACTCTCTATCCCTCTCCCTTTCTCTCTGTAAAAAATCAATAAAATATATTTTTAAAAAATAGCTGCATCAAGGCTGCACCAATAGAGTAAACCTTCCCAAAATCCCTTGGACAGCCTACTAAAAACAGCCATCTCTTTTGACAGAGTACCATGCTGCCTTTATCTCATTTTAAAGGACTATGACTAAATGTTGGTACAGACTACGTGGTAGCTTAAATTATGTCTTTTCCAGGGTTAAAAATAAATGGCAGAATTTAATCCTTCCTTGTCCAGAATGATTTAGGGATGATAATGGAATGAGAGAAATGAACTCAAAATTCTATATAGACTTTCACCTGTGCCCCAGTGAGCATGCAGCTGATGGCCTTGATGCCTGCTGTCATTCCACGGAGCTTCTGGACAGGTGCTTGAGTGGCCTGGGTATCTTGTGTGTACAGTTCATAGTTACATCAGTGGTTGGTATTTGAAGCCAAATAAATTCTGTTTACGAGCCTTGTAAATTTCCTTGCTTTGAATGATACTAGAAAAATAACCAGTTTAAGAAAAGAATTTTGATATTGATAACTGATAGTGTCTGGGAAAGTGACAAATATCAGAGAATGAAGTGCTGTGCTTTTCTCTAAACAAACACAGTAAAAGAGAAGTAGCCATTATTTTCCACATCCAGACACTCCTCATAAGCGCAAGGCTGCTGGAGGAAGTCAGGAGCCTGATTGTTGTTGTGTTGGAAGAAAGAAAGAGTTCAGTGACTTATTTTTTGATGAGAAAAAACTTAATCGTAAGGTTTATGGCAAATGTAGATAACTCCCCAATGAGAATTTTCTCTCTGGTGCTGTCCAAAAAAGATAGATGAAATCCTTGAGCACAAGTGATGTTAAAAAAATAAAAATAAAAAATTCCAACATATCTTAAAGCCAAACAGTATCTGTTCCTTGATTGGTTTTAAGGCATTAATCAATGTTTTGTGACAGAGAACAATCGAGGCAGAGGCTTTGTGGTCAAATGGTCTGAACCTTCAATTTTTTTAGATTTAACTATAAAAACAACATCAGTCATATCTTAGGTAATTATTATATTATCTTTTTAAACATATTTTTGTTGATTTCAGAGAGAAAGGGAGAGGAGGAAAAAGATGAAAACATCAATGATGAGAGAGAATCATTGTTCGACTGCCTCCTGCATGCCCCACAATGGGGATCAAGCCCACAGCCTAGGCATGTGCTCTGATCGGAAATTGAACCGTGACCTCCTGGTTCTCAGGTGGATGCTCAATCACTGAGCCACACCAGCTGGTCTATATTGTTACCTCATGTAAAACATTTATAAGTACCAAATGTTTTATATATTACATATGTAAAAATATATTACAAATGTCTCATAATCTAATCCCCATAGCATCCACACAAATAGTAGAATTACTTCCATTTTACCTATGTGGAGCCTGAGATGCAGAGAAGTGAAGTCATAATAAATTATAGATGGTCTTAATAGCATGATATCCTCTAGATCAGTGGTTCTCAACCTTCCTAATGCCGCGACCCTTTAATACAATTCCTCATGTTGTGGTGACCCCAACCATAAAATTATTTTCATTGCTACTTCATAACTGTAATTTTGCTACTGTTATGAACTGTAATGTAAATATATGATATGCAGGATGTATTTTCATTGTTACAAATTGAACATAATTAAAGCATAGTGATTCATCACAAAACAATATGTAATTATATATTGTGAAATATTTATTTCTAATTACAAATAAATGAAATTTTGTCTTGAATCATGATATAGCATGGGTAACAATTTTAATAGGACAACAGTAAACTACATTGCTACATTTTGCTACACGGAGGAGCCGTGTGTTGGTTCCTAAGACCATGGGAAATAGGTGTTTTCCAGTAGTCTTAGGTGACCCCTGTGAAAGGGTCGTTCAACACCCAAAGGGGTCACGACCCACAGGTTGAGAACCACTGCTCTAGATACAGGACCATGTGGTAACTGTTTTAATTACACACATGTCATAAAATTATGAGTTGACATAGAACATCTATAAGCACATCCAAATAGAAGGCCATTCAGACACCATATCAAAATTCTGATGAAAGGCTTCTCTTTATTTTATGTCCAGGCGGGAGAGGTCTTAAGCTTGAGGTATGGAATAATAGTCGGCCAGTGCATCTTGAAGAGATACTTGAATACAATGAAAAGACCCCAGGCTACATGGGTGCCACTTGGGTAGATTCAGCTTCCTATAGTTGGCCCATGGAGCAAGACACATTTACAGCACGCCTCAGTGGATTTTTGGTGGCTCCGGATTCCGATGTTTATAGATTCTACATCAAAGGTGATGACCGTTATGCAATTTATTTCAGCCAGACTGGGCTTCCAGAAGATAAGGTAGGGTAGACAAAGGTAATCTTTGATATTATTAAAACAATATGATAATCTTTGTATGTAATGTATATAATTTATTGTAGGCCAATAAATTACATTAAAGAATTCGTGGCATATTTTTTCATGTGGCTATTTTTAACATGTGTCTTATGAGCTACCTATAAAGTTACTATAGAGAATCCATCACCTAAAATAAAATGCTCTCCCATACCTACATTTTCCCTTCCATGGGAAAAACATGTATGAGTCCTTTACAATTGAAATTTGTTTTTATTATGAAGGAATTAGAACTATATCAGAAAATTTGGAAAAGACTAAAAAATAGTTAGTTGTACTTTTAGTCAGTCATGAAATTTAAGTGTCATTTCCTTCTATCTCTGTTTTGTTCTTTATAAATAAGATCGTGCATCCAACTTCATAGTTCTCTTTTGTCACATATTAGTATGGCAACATGTTATTAAATAATTCATATAACACCATTTTAATGACTGAATAGTATGTTATTGCATGGGTTTACTAAGCTTAGGTTACTCTCTCCATACTGGTGTCTTACATTTTTACTTCTATGACCACAAATAATAGCTTATCAAACATGTGTACCTGAAATTATCCTGTATTTTAGATTGCTCCCTAAGACAATTTCATAAATGTAAAACTATTAGATCAACCAAAAGAACATTTTATGATTCAATATATAGGAAAAGATCATCTCTGAAACTGCTCACAGGAGTGTAAATTGCTATCTGTGATGTATGAATTCCAGTTTTATCATAGCTTGCTAGTATGCTTCCTCCAGAAATGGTATAGTCAGTCATTCCCAATGTGAACCTACAGCCTTCTCGTTCTAGGATACAGACCCACTTAGTGATCTTTCAGACATTTTTAAAAAAATATATTTTATTGATTTTTTACAGAGAGGAAGAGAGAGGGATAGAGAGTTAGAAACATCGATGAGAGAGAGACATCGATCAGCCGCCTCTTGCACGCCCCCTACTGGGGATGTGCCCGCAACCCAGGTACATGCCTTTGACCGGAATCGAACCTGGGACCCTTCAGTCCGCCGGCCGATGCACTATCCACTGAGCCAAACCGGTTTTGGCTCAGACATATTTTTAATGATCTCATTTGGATTAAATCCTTCGAAGTTTTCCGCAGAGCAAAAGAATATTTTATTAGAATCAAAACCCTCTTGCTGCTGTGTGTCTATTTCCTCTTGCAATTTTAATTGTGGAAAAGCTGTGGTCTATGCAATATGTTTGGTATAGTGGGGATGATGTTAGGGCAGAAGAAATGAAATGAGCTTTGATAATTATTTAAATTCCACTTAATTGTGGGTAACAGACCTTAGAAAAAATATAAAGTAGCTTCACATTTTCCTGGTCATAAAAGTCCAGACTGACAGAATAAATAGTAAGTGCTGAAAAGGTTTATTAATATTCTCTCTCTCCACCTCTTCTTCCCTTTCTCCCTTTGGAATAAGATAAGGATTGCATATCATTCTTCCTTTGCCAACAACTATTTTTCCAATCCAACACAAAGATCCGATGACATTCATCTTCAGAAAGGAAAAGAGTAAGGTTTTTTCCTTTAAATTACTTTGTGGTACCTAAATATTATAAGTTTATGTCTGAAATATATTTTCAATTCATTTTTATTGGTGAAAGTGATATTAGTTTACTGGCTTAATTTTTAATTGGTTAGCCTCTGTAGTTTTAATAAATTTTGTTTTATATTCGAATACATTGACATTCAGATAATCAGAGAAATTTGACAACTATATGATATGATCCCTGTTGCTGAAATTATAACTTTGTTATATATACTTACTTCCTTTTTATTTTTTTTACTAAGATCATTCAGTCTATCCAGCCATCTAATTTCTCTGCTTCTATAGAAACCTTTGCTCTTGAATATTGCTAGGAAAAAATTACAAAACCACATGATTGGTCCAAAGTTAATACATACTTGTTATTCATTCATTTATTCAAGACCCTGGGCCAGGTACTGGAAATTTAATATAAAGGATATCAAAATAGACTCCCTGTTCTTAATAAGTGCATCCCTTAGTGTTCAAAGGTCAAGTGCAGAGATAAGATGAAGGTACTGTTCAAACAGCAGATAATGTCATTCAAAAAATTCAGTCAAGATTCCTAGAAAACAGGGAGGTAAAAGATATGATATATTTAAAATAGCTAAGTTACATGAAGAACGTCAGGAGAGTCACTGAGATCATTTTCTATTTACCACTTGCATCTGTTAGGATTTGCTGCCTAAGAAACCACTCCCCAAACTTTAGTAGCTTTAAAGCAACCCAATTTTGTGATTGGCTGGGCAGTTCTTTAGGTACTGGCTGCTTTAGTTGGTGTGTGATGGCATAGGATGGCTTTAATTACGTATCTGGAGCCTCTTAACCCACTTGGAGTTAGTTACCTCTGATGTCCCACTCCCCATGGTCTCTGGTCTTCCAGGAGGTTAGCCCAGACTTGTTGCAGTGAGGAATGGCTTCCAGCAGTAAAGAGGGAAATTCCTAATGCACATTTACTTTTCAAGGCTCTGTATCACATTTCCTAGTATCACATTGGCCAAACAAATAGATTCAAGGATGAAAAAAATAGATTTAATTCTTGATGGGTGGAGTTTTATCATTTTATTATTCTACCATATCACCCTTCTAGATGTTGGTGAGATTTTGGCTCATGGGCAGCACCATGAAGATCTGGTGGAGCCGGACAGAGAGGGCAGGGATCCGTGGTACCTGGGAGCAATCACACTGTTCTCCCTGAGGTCTTGGCCACAGTGATAGGCAAAAAGCATTCCATTCTTTTTCTCCTCCTCCTTCTACCTTCACTTCTTGACATTTCTTTTTTTTTTTTAATATATTTTATTGATTTTTTCACAGAGAGGAAGGGAGAGGGATAGAAAGTCAGAAACATTGATGAGAGAGAGACATCGATCAGCCGCCTCCTGCACGCCCCACACTGGGGATGTGCCTGCAACCAAGATACGTGCCCCAACCGGAATCGAACCTGGGACCTTTCAGTCCGCAAGCCGACGCTCTATCCACTGAGCCAAACCGGTCTCGGCTCTTGACATTTCTTAAACATTTCCTTTTTAAACCAAGATCACTGGACCAATTCGGGGGAAATGGAGTACCTAATTAATCCCTGCTGCTCTTCAGTGTCAATTCACCTGCAGGCTTTGCCTTGGACTGGGAAAAATGAGGTCAATTTACCTGGCTTGGCAGGAGCACAGGGCTTGCTTGAAAGCGACTCCAAACACATCTGCTGTCAGGTCTCTGTGCGCCTGCACACTGGCTTGGAATTTGCACGCTGCGCTCAGAATGGTGGCTGTGGATTCTGCAATTGAGGCCACGCCGGCTGCTTTATTGCACAGAGGTCCTGAGGCCTTCCCAAAGGCAGCTCAGATCTCCAGTTCCCTCTACTTAGGTGATATAGCCTCATCACCAAGTGCATGTCTCTCTGGTCACCCTGTTCTACTTTGAATTGCACCCCAGTTACTAATTTTTTTAAAATATATTTTATTTTTTTACAGAGAGGAAGGGAGAGAGATAGAAAGTCAGAAACATCGATGAGAGACATTGATCAGCCGCCTCCTGCACGCCCCACTGTGGAGATGTGCCCGCAAGCAAGGTACATGCCCCCAACCGGAATTGAACCTGGGAACTTTCAGTCTGCAAGCCGACGCTCTATCCACTGAGCCAAACCGGTCTCGGCTCCCAGTTACTAATTTTTAAATAACCTTTCATTTTTTAAAACTCTTTTACTCTCCATTATCATGTGAACAGAGAATAATAATAATATATTTTCAATAGTATTTTGTGAAGATTCAATATACTAATGTCTGTATTTAGGTTAGTGCCTAATCAATATTTTTAAGCTGCCAGGTGAGGATGTAGAATTTAATGGTTCTTCATTGAGTTCTGCTCGTTAGTGTTGTCCACATCAATTTGGTAGAGCTGGCCAACAAACAGGTCCTCAGGGCAGCCAAGAGCCTGATGCAATCCTGATACCAGTTCTATAAGGAGGGTGACCCAGAGCTCCATCATTCTAGACCGATGAGAGCTGATAAATGCCCCTTGTTCAGTCTTCCATGAACTGTAGATACTTTTCTCCATATACAGTGGTACCTCGAGATATGAGTTTAATTCCTTCCGTAACCTTGAGGCGTGGGAAACTATGAGACGCTCGAGTCGCAGTAAACTGGTGGGTCCTGTTGCAGCCGGCCGATCCGCGCGATTACTGGTATCTCAACTGTTGCTCATATTTCAAAGCAAAAATAGCTCGTATCTCAAAAATCTCGTATGTTAGGGCACTCGTATCTCGAGGTATCACTGTATAAGAGTAGCTGTATAGTGACTGAGGCAGTTCAGAGGAACGCCCAGCAGTCCTCTCCGAAGATGGAAGCCATGAGAGCTTTGGTAGAGATTCAGGTGGGAAAGCAGTAGCTTTTTACTCACCTATAACTGCTGGCCAATGAATGCCTTTTCCTGGATAGGGACTTCGATGGTGGGCACGGGGCCTCAGCAATCAAGAATTCCCAATATATGTTGTGAATCCCATCCGGCTTGTTTGGGGGTGGGGTGGGCGGGCAATAATTAACCTAATTGGTAAAGGTTTCTCGAGGCAATGTTTTATTTCCCATGTTACAAGCAGAGCCGATATTTAGGGAACATGAGAGTAGGAACTTTCATCCCCAGCACATGCAACCGCTCAGATATAATATATATGATATCTCTGTGTCTGCCTGTCGTTTACTTATACACAGTAAAATGCTTAACTTCTGCATGTCCTCCATGCCTCATGCCTGGATCTTTGATTTATAAGATATAGTGTAATTTTGTTTGAAGATAGTTGAGGATAGGAAATGGTTGTTGTTGTTTTTTGATAATTATTTATTAACGAAACTGAATGAGTTAGTATGAATGGGAACAAGTCTTCAATGCAGATATCATACACAATTCATTTTATTTTAGCAAACTACTATGGAGCTTTTAATAGTTTAACATTTAAAATCAAGGATACTGCAGTATAAATCAATGAATAGTGTTGAAATTTTATTCATTAAGAAAAAAGAACTCATGACACGTGCAATGAAGAGAAAACATTATCATTTATTAGTTACTCTGTTTTCCAGATATTACATTGAGATCTTGCTCCAGGAGTACAGACTGAGTGCCTTTGTTGATGTTGGGCTGTACCAGTACGGGAATGTGTACACTGAACAGCAAACAGGAGATGCAGTGAACGAAGAACAAGTTATCCAATCCCAGTCAGCAGTTGTCCAGGAAGTTCAGGTTTGCTATGATTAGAGCTCCACTGTCTGGAAAGAAAATGTTCACAGGCAGGAGCTCTATGTGGCTATTTTTTTTTTATTAGATAAGATACTGTTTTGGGGGAAAGCAGGTTTGGAAAATTATTGAATTGTGGCCTATAGGGTCTGTATTATAAACTAAAGAGGCTGTTATTTCATAAAACGTAAATGTTAGGCCCTGGCCAAGGTGACTAAATGGTTAGAGTGTTGGCCCAAGCACTAAAGGGTCATGGGTTTGATTCCCAGTCCAGGATAAGTACCTGGGTTGAGGAGCCTGCTGGAGATAATCTCTCTCTCTCTTCTCTCTCTCTCTCTCTCTCTCTCTCTCTCTCTCTCTCTCTCTCCCCTTTCTTCTTCCTTCCCATTCTCTCTCTCTCTCTCTCTCTCTCTCTCTCTCTCTCTCTTTCTCTCTCCCTCTCTCTCCCTCTCTCTCAAGCAATAGAAAAAATATATCCTTGGGTGAGGATTAACAAAAAAAAATAAAGTAAAATTCAAAATGTTATCATTTGCAATAAAATAGAGCAATAAAAAGGCATTGCATAGCTTAATTATGATGTCTTAAAATGTTTTCTATAGTAAATACATTTTTAAATTGGGAAGTAGGTTATAACATTGGAAAACTGGGAAACAACGAATGCCATCAAGGAAGTTCAGAGGATCACGGTAACCAGCCCATGTATAGAAGTCCATTCCTGCTCCCTTTACCAATATAGGTTAACTTACAACATGGAAAAAACAGGTAAGTGATAAATAGTAAGGAAGGTTTTCTTCCTCTTCGTGTGTACATGTAATTAAAGAGAGGTATTTGCTGTAGTCAAATTCAGTTTTAATAGTATGCTAGATTAAAAAAAATAAAACAAAACAGAACAGAAAAATATAGAGAAAAGCCTTCAGATTCGGATAGAATCAATAAAAATAGTTATAATATGGTACATGCTATCATTTTCTCCTTTAGGACATGGTCAATACACATCTAAGTGCACACAAGGATTTTACATATCTGTGACTCACAGGTATAAGCTAACAGAAATTAAATTCAGCGCTGCAAGGAGGCAACACATTGCTTTCAATTTCTCAAATTACATGATAGACCCATGAGACCCTAATTACCTGTTAATAAAAACATTGTATTTCTATATTTTGTGATAAATCCTTGGAAGATAAATTCTGCTCTTTCTGTTAATTGTTTCAATCAGTAAATATGATAAGCCAAATACAATGCTCATTGCTATGGGAATATTAAAACAATAAAATATGAGCCCTGTTCTCAAGAGACCATAACCCAATTAATTATTCAATATTATGGAGCTTGAATCAATTTCAGAACACAGTTTCATTAAGTGGTGACATATGGTGCAGACTATGAGTGATTTTTAAAAAACCATCTGAATGACATCATTGTTGGTAGTGCAGAAAGATTTCAATTCTTCTCCTTTTTTTATATTTTTTTTCCTAAATGCATTCAAGCCTTGCTACCTGCTGATGCTACTGACTTCACACTACAATCAGCCCTAAATGACCTCTGGTCTTTAAAACCGGATACAGTTCAAGTAACAAGAACACAAAATCCCCAAAGTTATGTTTACATGGTAACCTTTATATCAACTAGAGGTAAGTATATATTTCATTTTGCAGGTCTCTAAAGTATTTTTCTAGGAAACCCTTTTATATCCTGTACAGCTCCACTGAAAAAGGTAAAAGCAAAACAAAATGACAGAGGGAAAAAATTGGGTTCACAGCCTTGATCAATTTTAGAAACAATAGGAATTAAATGGTTAATTGTTTTCTATTGTAATTTAAATTCCTATCGTATTTCAAGGAATGTACAACTCTAATGCATGGGAAATACGCCATCTATTCCACAAACACAATATCAGTATAATACCCTTTTATAAAGTAGCAAAACGTTAGTGAAGATATTAATTCTGGAAATGAAATTTAAATCAGTATTGTTAAGAAGATACTGGTCTGGCCAGTTCTTGCAGGATGAAAGAATTCTGTGGTCAAATCTAAGTGGGAAACACTGTTTACGATGGCTTCTCCTCGAAAATTGACTGATTTTATAAAAATATTAAAATCCCTGAGGAATCTTGCAGTGAGGAACAAACAGACACCACTTCACCTGTGTTGGAAAATACAACATTTTCCAAAATTATTTGATCTCTCTATGCTTTTTCTTTCAAGTAATAGCTGTTAACTTATGAATGTTTCATATTTTCAAGTCTTACAGCCAATTCTAGCAGCAAATTTGGGTTTGGGATATCTAGCTCAGGAAATAGGCCCCTGAATATATGTGAGTTTATTTTTCTTCAGGCAATCATTATTTCCCGATTCATGTAAGTAAAATGTTACTTCAAAATTTGTCTCATTTTATGAAATTGTTAATTTGGTTGTTGGATGGGAGGTTGAAGAATTTTGTTTAACCGGAATTGAAGTTCTAAAAATTCCCCCAAAGTTAGGTTGTCAGAACATTATATATACAAAAATATGGTTATCCTTGTTCTCCCAGGAACTTACTTATAGATCAAACTGAAGGTCCTGCTTCTTCTTTGTTCATTTTTATTTTGTGATACTGGAACTCCAAATAAAACCAATTTTTTTAAAGTTTGAGTTCTGGTATTAAGTTGCATGTATTGATAATTTTTAAAAAATGTGTTTTCATTGATTTCCAAGAGGAAGGGAAAAGGATAAAGAGAAACATCAATGAGGGGAGAGAATCATTGATCGGCTGCCTCCTGAAGGCTCCCTACTAAGCGTTGAGCCTGCCACCTAGGGATGTTCGATTGGGAATCGAACCATGATCTCCTGGTTCCTGGGTCAATACTCGACCACTGAGCAACACTGTGGTGGGCTGTATTGATATTTTTTAAATCAACTTCTGAAAATTCTGTTTGGTACTTGATTGCAGGAGACTTTGACCTGCTCGGTTATGAAGTATTTGAAGGCTATAATGTCACCCTGGATATTACGGAACAAACCAAAGGGAAACCCAGTTTGGACACTTTCACACTGAATTGGGATGGAATCTATTCTAAGCCTCTTACCCCATGGTCGGCGGAAGTTGAAGTATGCTCTGTATTAATTTTTTAAACATAAAACTTTTCTATTAATAAACAACACTTTCAGTACTAGAAATACACTCTCCTACTTGGCATGATGGGTTGGAGACCACCAATAGTGAGCAGAGAAGGGAGGAAATAGCACAAAGATGGGGAACATAAGGGCACTTCTTAGATCTGTGCCCACAGCATCCAACGTATCTCCATAGGGGCAACTGTTCGTGAAGAGAGAGGATGTTGATTGTGAGTTACTGAATTTTTGACAACTGCCTGTACAATGAGTTTAAGTTAATATTTGTTTGGAGATTAAAGATTACCTGTCATCCAAAGTCCTTAGTTCTGAACATCATTTAGATCTCTGCATTGCCAAAGAAACAAGGTGGAAATTACAGGACATCTCATGAAAACGTACTGATTCCTGTATCCTGTATACTCAGAATTATTTATTATTTTTTACAGAGTCATAAATACAGGCTTTTAGTATCTGTAGCTCTTCTTTTGAAAAACAGTGCATTGGATTATATAGTGCTCCTTTCCACCCCCAGTTAATTTTGAGTTAATTTGGGAAAACTATTCATTTGGAGTCTTTTAAATTGGGTGTTAATTTATTTAGGTTTGCCTCATTGTTCTCTTTAAAAAACTATTAAACAAATATGTCTTCTTTAATAATAACCAAGTAAGCTAATATTAGCCAATTAGATATGGCTATTGCCATTCTAAATTAGGACTCTTGAAAAAGACATAGGACACTAAAATGAATGCATATTAATTATTTAGTTAATGATCTCTTAATTATGACTAAAATATGGGAATTGCATGAATATGTTGTAACTAATTAGAATTACTAATATTCTAACTCTTCATGAAAAAGAAGTTACTAAAGTTCCTGTTGTTAATTTAGTTTCAGGCAGCAGTGGAGGAGATGGTTAGCGCTAAGTGTCCACCGCAAATTGCAGATTTTGAAGAAGGATTTGTTGTGAAATACTTCAGAGATTACGAAACTGATTTTCACGTGGTATGGAATGTTTAATGAATTTTGAAGCTGACCATATAAGAATTCATGTAAATTTCTGGAATTGTTGTTTTTTTCTTTTTTGAAATAGCATTACTTCCCTATCATTCAAAGTCAAGTTACAAATATAATGTTATAATAAGGTCTATCCTAACATCTGTTTGCATTATAAAACAATTCATTTGTGAAAGCAGTATTTCCACTACCCATGCATTTTCTTGAACAATAGGATGTAGGCAAATAAAAGATCTATGGAATGTTTGATTGTTTTCTTCACTTGGATGCAGAGTATATCTCTTCCTTGTTGGCTTCAGAGGATATAGTCTGTAGCAGGGCATCATTGCATAACACAGTGGTCGGCAAACTGCGGCTCCGCCACTCTGTTAACTAATGAGTTTTCTGACCACTAACCTAGACTCTCAATTCCAATAATTACAAGCTGTTGTTGTTTCTTGTGATTAAGCCCCTATCCCAGTGGTCAGAGTTTATAGCTTATTGATTTTAGAGAGGAAGGAAGAGGGAGAGAGAGATAGAAACATAAATGATGAGAGAATCATTGATTGGCTGCCTCCTGCAGGCCCACCACTGGGGATCGAGCCTTCAACCCAGGAATGTGTCCCTGGCCGGAATCGAATCTGGGACCCCTCAGTCTGCAGGTTCCTTCCTTCATCTTTCATTCATCATAACACACATTCTTTGCGCTACTCTACCTTGACAATTTGAATTCCACAGCACTGCTCTCTAACATCCCTGCTTCTCTGCATGTATTTTACCCTTTTCTGAAGCTCCTTGGCCCCCTTTTCCTCTTGAATAACTCATTTTTATCTTTAAAGACACCTCATCTGCCACTTTCTTTGTCATTTTTCCTGATGCTTTTATGTGAGTTAGAGGCCTCCCTTCAGCCTCGGTTTTATAATCCTTGGTTCCTTCTTCCAAACTGGTATAGGCTTCTGTGATTAGGGATAGTGTTGACCACTGGAACCCCGAAGATTGAGCAAAAAACAAATAAAGACCTGGCCCACAGTGAACACTGAATAAACATTTGTGGAAGGATGGATTAAATAACATAAAGGAGTTAATAATATAGGGGAAAGAGGATTTGAAAAATATAGTTACAAGGGATTATGTGATTATGGGTCCAAATGAGAGATAGAGGTGAGGGCTTCAGAATTTCAAAGAGAGGAGATTTCAAGTTGTAGTAATTTGGGAAGCAGTGGGATCTGAGTGGGAACTTGAAGGACTTGGGTGGAGATGTTGGGGAACAAAGCAGGACAATCCATCATGTTTTCATTTGAAATATTATTGTTCCTGCAGGATCATATTAATAGAGGGCAGAAGACAGCTGAAACTGACGCCTACTGTGGTCGTTATTCCCTGAAAAACCCAGCTGTTCTCTTTGACTCGGCAGATGTTAAACCAAACAGACTACCATATGGAGACATTTCATTATTTCCTTATAATCAGGTAAGCTCAACAAAATGATATGCTAATTAAATTTGTAAAATCCCTTGGTAATAACATTTCATGAAATTTTCAGACAAGGAAAAGCGCTTGTCATGTGAAATCATGTCACATTGGACAGGCTCTGTGGTCCACTCTCGGGGTGCTTGTGATTTTCTCTTCTTGTGATTCTCAAAACAAGAAATTAAAATAATATGCCGTACCATGCACATGTATTCTTCATCTCATAATTTTAAAAAAATTATTTGCACTCATTTAAGTACGAAAACAAATAAATATATGTTATTTTCAATATTCCTTCATTAATTAAGAAGAAACAAAAATGGATAGGCATCACAGAGTGATCTCCGGTATCTAACGAGGGAAAAGTAAAAGAAGATTCTGAGAAGAAGAAATGGCAACTTTAGGATAGGTATTAAAGACTAGCAATTATAGATTTACCCTTTCTCTTGTTTTAAAATTCTCAAATTGTAGCACATGTTCTGAAGTTGTTAGTCCTAAATATATTTGGCAGTTTTAAGGTGTTGTAGGCCATTAAAACTGGTATTTAATCGCTATTTTGCAGTGACAACTTCATCTCTAAATGCTCAGTTGCATTGACATTTCAATCCCTCCAAATCTTTCTCTCCCTTCTGTCTTTTAAATTCACTGAAGAGTTCAGATAGAGCTGGACCTAATTCTCATGTAGCTTGGCTACTATAAAGAGTGAATTTGTTCCTTTTTTTTTTTTTTAAGAAAGCCACATCAAAAGATATATATAAAGAATTATTCATTAATTGTAAGGTCATTTCAACTTCATTTCCTCTTCTGTAAAGCTGTCCCCAATTCTTCTTCACTTAATTGGCTGAAATTAATTTTTCCTTCTGATACATTTTTATGGAAAATGCTCAATATATATTTATTGGATTGACTTAATTTGAATTTCTACAAAACAATTTAATGATAAGATTTTTTACTTCTTTTTTTCTTATTCTCTACGTAGTTATGTTTAGCATACAAAGGATTCCTGGCAAATTACATTGGTCTAAAATTTCAGTACCAAGACAAAAGCAAGGTTACTAGAAGCACTGAAATACAATTTACATATAGTTTCGCTTATGGAAACAAGTAAGTTACATTCTGAATTTGAAAACTTAAATTATGCTACAGTGTATTCTAGTAAACTATGAGGATAAACCCATTTCTTATTTGTTTGTTGTTTTTGAGAAATCCTGTACAGCATGTGTCTAACTGCAATTGTCTTGTCTTCCTTAGGCGCTTTCTAACAGAAATGTTGTGCCAAAATTAAATCTATTGGTTATGAAAATAAAAATTGGTCTAGTGGACCATCATTCATGACCCATTAGATAATGAAACAATGGTAAACTGTTAAGTATACCAAAATTTTCTAAGTCATTTTTAAAACTTTGGAAACATAGAATGCGTGGAATTCTACTTAGGGGACCTAAGTACTTTTATTCGTTTAAAGGACACTTTGACTTCATGTAGTTCTGCATATAACTTTCTAAATCTGATGTATTCTAAGCTTTGATGCATCACAGGTGGATCCCACAATGAATTTGGAAACCATGAAGGAAATAAGAATGGAAATTGCCCAAACAAATAGACAGTTAATAACTACAGTAGAAGCTGATATAAAGACATCTATTAAACTATATATAGTTATTTGGATGACAACATTTGTCTCTTTCTTGTAAACTCTCATAGCAGAATTGCTTAATTGCAGTTTATGAGATTCTAATCCAGTTAGTATTTAATAGAAAATCTGAATCTAAATTACACACTGGGAAGGTACTGACTATAAATAGCTCAGCATTTTTTTTTTCTCATCACTTAGAACAGTAGACAATGCAACTGCAGTGAGTTCTTTGAAAGGAGTATCAAGATCCAGATTTGCTTCTTAGTATTGGAATTTACTTTTCTATCTCTGACATTTTTTACTAAAATAATTTTCTTCATTCTTTTTATTTTTTATTTAGAGTACCACCCATTTATTTTTTATTTTATATATATATATATATATATGTGTGTGTGTGTGTATATATATATATATATATATATATATATATATATATATATATATATATTAGCCCTAACCGATTTGGCTCAGTGGATAGAGTGTCAGCCTACAGACTGAAGGGTCCCAGGTTCGATTCCGGTCAAGGGCATGTACCTTGATTGCAGGCACATCCCCAGAAGGGGGTGTGCAGGAGGCAGCTAATCTATGTTTTTAAGGTTCTATCCTTCTCCCTTCCTCTCTGTAAAAAAATCAATAAAATATATTTTTAAAAGTATATATATTTTATTGTTGATAGTATTATAGATGTTTACCTCCACTTTACCCCTTCCTCCCAACCTACTTCATTCTTGTGTCCTGTTTTATGTATGATACACCAAAGTGCATGCTTCTTAGTTTCCTTATCTGTTGCTACAGAATATTTACATTCCTGTGGCTACTGCCAAGGCTGCAAGTGAAAGAAATATATTTGAATGCAACATTAAATCTTTTACTGCAATGGAAGTTCCTGTCTGCTGTCCCTTGTTAAGTACATTTCTGTTGCTTTCCTGTGCTAATGAAGTATGCTTGATGTCTTCTTGTGAGAAAAAAAAAACACACACAACCTTTTACTCTTTAAGATTTTAATGCTTTTTATAGTGTAGTTGTTTACATTAAGCCTTACAACTGACCTGTTTACCTAATTAATGAACCATATTTCAGCTGGACATACACGTGCATAGACCTTCTGGACCTCATACAAACCAAATACACTGGGACTAATTTTGCTCTTCAGAGGATTAGTGTACAGAAAGCATCAAAATCACAGTCCTTTTATGTGGATACAGTCTACATTGGACAGACACCTACAATTTCAATATGGGATGGTATGTTGTGTCACTTCATATCTACTTAAACTATCCAAATCTATTGTGTAGTAAACCATTAAAATTATTATATTCAGTAGTTTAGATAAAAATCATTCATCTCTAAGTATTTATAGTTATTATTTTATCAAAATAATAGTATTTAAATCATTTCTTAAATTAATAGGGCCAGAAGGTTACTCTAAGGATAATAATATAAGCTGTCATCATAGTAAAAATTTTGTTTTATAGTCTTAGATTCTGTTTACAGATACATAAGCTGTAACATTTTCATTTTTTTGTTTGATTTTTGAGAAATAAACTGCCAAGAAAGAGCTCTATTCCTAAAAGGCTAACATGGGCATTTATTGACGTTGATATTGACATCTGTTTAATAAGATTGAGCTGAGTCTTTTCATAGACTTAATAGCTATAATGAATGATATGCTAAGTGAAAACCTTAGTATTGAAAGTCTTAGTATTGTTTTTCTAATCATTTTAGTAGACTCATATATATATATATATATATGTATATATATATATATATATATATGCATATATATGAATATAGAATAATTAAAGTTAAATTGTGATTTTTTTTAAAAAATCAACCTAACTCTAAACAATTACCTTAAAACGTTTTTCAGAGTTTTGGGGACTGTTTTCAAGTGCAAGAGCATGAGTCAGTTGGCAAAGAAAATGAAATGTTAGTGCTTTAGAGTCCCTTTGAAATTGCTGTATTCAAATCTACATTACACAGTAATTGGTGGGACACAGGTAAAAGATAGCTGATTTGTGCTGGGATGGAAGTTGTAGTTTGTTAGAATTTATTTAGTACCTACCGTGTGGCAGGCGCTGTGTTGCACTAAAGAAAGAACAGTGAACTGGACAGTTCTGGTCCTGCCCTCATGGTGCTCATGTCCTAGTGAGTGCCTCACGCGGGGCATCTGGAACAGAGCAGAGCTAACTGGCCCCCAGAAGGCTCCATGGACCTCAGGGCAGGGCGTGGTGGCTTTTAAGAAATAATCTAAACCATTTTTTTAATCTGATAAGGCTCAGAGGTCAGAAGATTTAAAGCTTTATATTCTAGGAGTGAGAGTTAACCAAGCACCACAAGCCACTAGCCTTTTTCTAAAATTTGATTTTAAGCAGCTTATTCCGTGACAGGTGGACGTTATTGCGAGGTGGTTTTCAGCCGCAGCAGCTATAAGATTTTACTTCCCATTTACTTCATGTTCTTTAGAAATGCCAAGGAGAAGATCCCCAGCATTAGCAAACAGAGGGATATTTCTACAGCACTTTCAGGTGGATCAGACCAAAAGTAATGGGTCAAGTGTGACGAGCCAATATTCTGTCACCATGACTTCATACAACTGCAGTCATAATATACCCGTGATGGCTGTGAGTTTTGGGCAGGTAAGCCTAGAATTTTAAAAAGTGACCATTTATTTTTTCTGTTTCTGAAGCATTGGCTTTGATCTAGCAAACTTTCTCTTTAATCTTTACAAATAGCTCATATACAGATTGACTATCTTTTAATAGGAAATGACAGGTATTCTAAGGACAAATGAAGATTTAGAGGTTTGTCGAATTTGGGCATGAAAATTCACTTTAAACATTAAAAACTTCAAAAACTATATGGGGAAAATAGATTTAAGTGGAGCTCTCTCTGATGCTTTAAAAGAAAAATAAAATTGTGGGCTTTTCCAATAAAGATCCTTGAACGGAGGTTATTGAAAGAAAATGTCAGATTCTGCATTTTTTTCCAGTGTTTTGTTACAAACACCATTTATCATTGGTTTGTATCAAAGTTGACACAGGGAGGAAAGAGACCATTTTCCACAAATCCAAAAGGATCTGAGCAAGTTTTTGTGCAGCTTGAGTTGTTTATAATAAGCATTAAATATTACAAATATGGTGACTATTTTAAAATCAATGTCCTACAAAAAAATTAATATAATTTCCTACAACAAAACAAAAAACAAACATTAAGCGTTAAATATTGTGCTAGAGTCTCATAAAGAATATTTTGCTGACAAAACGATTTGTGATTAAAAATACTGGAAAACCTGCATTTCATGAAAATTGCCTTTATCTCGTTCTGGCTCACTGTTTCAATGTTAGCCTCTTCCAGCTGAATGTCCTGTGAGGATATTTCAGTCCTTTTCTCTCAGCTCTCTTAACAAAATGTAGTAACTAACTCAGGGCTTTGTGCAGCCAAAGCCTCTGTGTCAATACTCTCCCATTCCTCACTTCTCATTAAAATCGGTGATTGTATCCTCTAGCTTGAGCCATTTACCCAAGGCTAAATTGTGAATGTGCTCTTACATTTTTATGACTTTCGGAAATTCAAATGAAGGATACTTGGAGGAATGTACACACATATTAAATGGCTAGCTCAATGAATTATTTTAAAAACTGAAACTTTGTGATACTTATGGATTAACATGTAATTGTAAGATATAATACAGAAATATTTCTAAACCCTTCACCCATTTTCCCCCATTGGCAAAATCTCGAATAACTATATCATAATAGCACAACCAGGAAATTGACGTTGATACAATCTACCAACCCTGTTTAGTTCTACATGCTTTCATTGTGTGTGGGTGGTGGGGGGGAGAGAGGGGGAAGGGATAGTTCTATACAGTGTTATCACATGTGTAGATTCCTCTCATCACACAGAGCAATTCCAGCACAAGGATCCCTCTGCTACCCTTTTATAGCCACGGCCACCTCCCTTCTTCCTTTACTTCCTTAAATCCCTGGTAAGCACTAACCCATCTGTAATTTTATTATTTCAACAATGTTATGTAAACGGAGTCATACTTTATATAATCACACCAGTTGTAGTCTTCTAAGATTAGTTTTGTTCAAGCAGCATAATTCCCTTGAGGTCCCTCAAAGTTGCTACCCACATTTTTATGGCTGAGTAGCAGAAATGCTTTAATGGGATGGATGACCCACAGTTTTTTAATCACCTTCTCATTGAAGGACATTTGAGTTGTTTTCAGTTTCTGACTAGTTTTATAAATAAAGCTGCTATAAACATTCATCTATAGATTTTTGTGTGACATACATTTTTATTTTTCCAGGTTCATTGCCCAACAGTGCAATTATCACATATATAGTTTTGTAAGAAGCTATCATATTATTTTCCAAAATGGCTATACCATTTCACAGTTCCACCAGCAAGGTGTGTGAGCGATCCAGTTTCTGCACAAACTTGCCAGCATTGGCATTAACACTTTTGTTTTTTTTTTAATTTCGGCTATTCTGATTGCTCATTTTGGTGTTAATTTGCATTCCTTAATGGCTAAGGATGTTGAACATCCATGTATCATCTTCTGTGAAATGTGTGTTTTTTTTCTTTTGGCCATTTCCTAATTGAATAATTTTTTTTATTGTTTAGTTTTTAAAGTTCTCCTTTGTGTATATGTGTAGTTCTGTACAATTTTATCAGTATGTATAGGTTCATCTGACCACAGATATGCGCCTTGTAAGTATTTTCTCCAAGTCTGCACCTTGCTTTTTCATCTTGATAAGGCCTTTTATAGAGCAAAAATCTTTAATTTTGATGAGATCAAATTTACCATTTTTTAAAAAAATATTTTTATTGATTTTTTACAGAGAGGAAGGGAGAGGGATAGAAAGTCAGAAACATCAATGAGAGACATCGATCAGCTGCCTCCTGCACGCCCCCTACTCCAGTTGTGCCCGCAAGCAAGGTACATGCCCCTGACCGCAATCGAACCCTGGACCTTTCAGTCCACAGGCCGATGCTTTATCCACTGAGCCAAACCAGTCTCGGCTACCATTTTTTTTAAGTGAATGGAGCTTTTAGTTCCATTCCCTTACCACAGAGTCCTGAATATTTTTCGATTTTTTCCTGAAAGGTTTATAGCTATACATTTTGCATTTAAGGCTATGATCCATTTTGAGTTAACTTTTGTATATAAGATGTGAAATTTTGGGTGGAGGTTCATTTGTTTGCCTGTGGCTCCAACACCATTTATTGGAAAGACTATCCTTCCTCCATTAAATTACTTTTGCCCCTTAGTAATTTGTATATTTGTGTGATCATATTTCTGGATTCTCTGTTCTGTTCCTTTGCTCCATGTGCTGATCCTCCCACCAATACCAACATCAACCTCTTGTAGCCAGATGTGTCTTAATATTGGGTATAGTGACTCCTCTTCCTTTATTCTTTTAGTAAAAAATTGTTTTAAGCTATCCTAGGTCCTATGTCTTTTCATATAAAGTTTGGAGTAAGCTTGTTTATGTCTACAAAAATCTTGCTGGTATTTTGATAAGAATTGCACTAAATCTAGATTGTTTTGGAGAGAACTAACACGCTTGTTATATTGAGTCTTGCAATTCATGAACACAGTGTATCTCTCCATTTATTTAGGTCTTTCTTGTTTTTCTTTTATTAGCATTTCTAGGTCTTCTTTAATTACTTTCATCATCATTTTGCAATTTTCAGGTCAGACCCAGTACATGTTTTGTTACACGTATTCCATTTTCTTTGAAGAATTTGTAAATGGTCTTGTATTGTTAATTTTGATCTCCACATGCCTGTTATTTGTATAGAGATAGGTGATTGGTTTTTGTGTGTTAATTCTATGTCCTGCGACCTTGCTGAACTCCATGAATTTTACAAAGTAAATGCTCTCCTGTAATTACTACTCAGATCAAGATAAAGGAGTCATTAGTCCCCAAGACACTTCCTTGTGTCTTTTTGTCATTGGATCACTTACTTTTCACCCCTAGATAACCCTATTTTGGCTTCTGTCACCATTAATTAGTTTTGTTTATTTTTATCCTGTCAAGGAGTAATACAGTGTGTGCTCTTTTGCACCTCGCTTCTTTTATCTGATACAGTGAAACTCTTGTGTAGCAGGTAGCTCAAGTTCATCCTTCTTTATTGCTTTATTGTAGTCCATGGTGTGAATATACCACAATTTAGTTATCCTATTGATGGACTTTTGCATTATTTCTAGTTTGGAGCTATTGTGAATAAAGTTGCTAGGAACATTCATGCATAGGTCTTATGACACTTACTTTTAATCATCTCTGTGGGCCTTGGGGCTAATAGTTCTAAAAAATTCCACAAGATTAACAGATCACTGTGAGGGATCAGAAGCGGGGGGATATCATTTTCATGATTAGAGTTACAATGTATGAATTTTTATAGCACGTGTTACTTTTGTTCATTGATTGGCACTCAACACCAGTCAGGTATTTCCCAAGTCTGAACCATTCCCTGTACTGATCATTCACTTCCTCATATTTCTAGTGACGTTTTCAAGCCACCCTCTGCATTTATCCGAAAGGGTTTTTAGGTTTTTGATATCCAAGGCCACATCTCGTGTTTCTTTGCCTCCCCGCGGTGATTAGCACTGTACCTTGAATAGAATCCCTGCTCAATAAATATTTGTTCCTTGAGTGATGGAGGGTACACGCTGAATTAATGAGGAATTACTGCGGTTCCAACTGATTGCCGCGCAGATGACTGAGTTGACTTTGGCCTCATTATTGCAGCTCCTTAGGTACGGTCTGTGTTGATTTATGTGGCTCTCCTTAATGTTCGGAAGAATCCTGAATATGGGAGGCTCATTTATGTCGTGTCACGGGACTGTCCCCGTGGCGAAATGGAAATCATCTTAGCCATTGTGGTGTTTAATCGCTTTATCAATATTTATTTTGGAAATTAGATAATCACAAACGAGACGGAGAATGGGTCTGTTTACAGAGGAAGCAATTGGCCAGGGGACTCCAGGATCCGTATTCAAAGAATTCAAGCAGCGTCGGCTCCCCTCAGAGGCAGCTTTGACATTCAAGCTTATGGACATACTCTCAAAGGTATATGCAAAAGCCCAGAACAGTGGTACACGTGCCAGCTAGACAGTGCTGCTCTATGCAAACATCGTATACATCTTCGTGTACTTCTTTCTAATATCAGGTCTCTCTGTGATTTACATAACTTACTAAGGTAAAGGTAAATGATCCAGAACAAATGACATTTTCACATTTTTTTAAAAATTTGCATGCGGGAGGTTTATTCTTCACATGTTGTAAAGTTTCATAGGTTTGACAAATGCATAGTGCCATATATCCACCATTACCAGAACCATACAGAATAGGTTTACCACCCTAAAAATCCCCTGTGCTTTACCTATTAATTTCTTCCCTCTTCCCCTGAAATTTTGGCAAACACTGATCTTTTTTTACTACCTGTGGTTTTTGCCTTTTCCAGATTGTAACTTAATTTTCTCATTGAGCAATAGTCATTTTTTTATGGTTTGATGGCTCACTTCCTTTTATCTCTGAATAATATTCACTGTGTGGATGTACCAACTTATCCATTCACCTGTTGAAGGACTAATTGATTGCTTTTTGTTTGGAGCAGTTATGAGTAAAAGCTGCCATAAACATTCATGTGAAGGTTTTGGTTTGGACATATTTCCAGCACAATTAGTTAAATACCTAGATATGCGATTGCTGGATCATATGGTAAGACTATGTTTATAAGGAACTGCCAAATTGTCTTCCAAAGTCACTATACCATTTGGCATTTACCGGTATACCAGCAATGAATGAGTATTGCTGTTACACATAGACCCAGTTATATTTGGTACTGTCAGATATTTTATTTTATTTGCTTTAGCCATTCTAATAGCTGTTTAGTGGTATCTTATTACTGTTAATTTGCAATTCTTTAAGGACATGATATTAAGTATCTTTTTTAATATGTTTATTTTTTTATCTAATATATCGTTAGGAAGGCTGTCTGCACATATTTTGTGTATTTTAAAATTGAGTTGTTTGTTTTCTTATTTTTGAGTTTTTCAGATCTCTTTGTATGTTTTTTATACGGGTCTTCAATATATATGTGTTTTGCAAATATTTTCTCCCCATGAAACAAGCCACAGATGGGGAGGAAACATTCTCGTATTTTATTCATTGCTTCACTACATATACCAGGTCATATTCTTAAGAGTTTGTTTCTCTTTTGCCCTGGCTGAGTGGCTTAGTTGGGAGCATCATCCCAAACACCAAAAGGTTTCGGGTTCCATTCCCGGTCAGGACACAAACCTAGGTGGAAGATTGGAACCCTCCTGGGGATTCTTATGGGAGGCAACTGATCAGTGTTTCTTTCTCCTTCTCTCCCTCGATCTCTAAAATTAAAAAAAAAATAAAAATAAAAACACATATCCCCAGGTGATGATTTTTTTAAATTTCTCTTTTATATACATGGCTTATATATTGCCTATAAAGTAAATTGATATTAAAAAGGAAAAGTATTAAAGTCAAGCCTATAATAAGTTGCATTACTCATGTAACTTTCGTTTCCAAGAAATATGTCAATTCTTGACACCAGTAGGATGCAAACTCATTTTTACTACACTGGAGGAGGACAGTTGGTTTCCGAGTGACACATGCTAAGGATGAGATGGGTGGTGACTCTCTGCCTCCTTCTGTGAGTGCAGGCCTCCCCGCGGCGGTGTCCGCCGCAGATCTGCAGTTTGCTCTCCAGAGCCTGGAAGGCGTGGGACGAGTGTCCGTTACCCGAGAGGGAACCTGTGCTGGCTACTCCTGGAGCATCAAGTGGAGAAGCGCGTGTGGGAGGCAGGAGCTGCTGCAGGTGCCTGGTTTGGCTTGGTGTCTGTTTCCTTCTGTGTGATGCGTGCTTATTGGCACCCTGCCCTGGTCTGAACACAATTGGAGACTGCGTTTATTTTTTAAAAATAAAAATGCCAACTATAGACTAAACATTAAAGAAAGGAAATTGAGGAGAGGGTTGTTCAAAAGTAAGTTAACCAGATATTATCTGTCACAGAGAACAGTTGCCCATACTTCATTCCCTATCCCTTCTGGGAAAAGGCCAGGAATGGGTGGGAGGAGCCTGGGCAGGGCCCATCTCAGAACTAGGTCTGTATGTACTTGAAGAGGGTGGAGCGGGGGTAACCAGCCTCTCTGTCCGTGATTCTGACGCTGTGCATGCGAGCTGTGTTCTGGGGCCTCGGACACTCCTGTGGTTTTCCAGCTGACCTTTTCATCTCCATAAGGCTGTCACCTCTTAAACTCTCATCTGCTTACCTGTGAATAGAGGTGGAAAGAGGGCAGGGGAGGGAAGTCAGGTTGAGTAGGTGAAGGAGAGACATCTAGAAGACACTCAGAACTCAGATTGCCAAACATTAACGAGATGATGCTGTCCATGAGGATGAGTATGTGAGGAAACGGTCTCCCTCTCGCTCCATTGGTAAGAAAGGAAACGAGTACACCTTTTTTTGGAGAATAATTTAGTAGTTATCAGACTTATTGATACCTTACGGTCCAGATCTCTTGGCTCTGTAACTCTAGTCTACTGAAATAAGGATGCAAATATTAAGTGTGTAGGCACAAAGCTAGTTGCTGCAGCATTATTTATAATAATGACAACCTAGAAACCCGAATCCCAGGGAATAGAACAGTGGTTGTTAAACTGACACACCCTCAATACTGTGCAGCCATATGTAGACCCACATGTGTCCATGGCCTAAGGTGGCAAAAATAGAGTTGTGCCTATGAAACTGTTTGAAAAATAAATAAATAAAAAGAAGAGGTTGAGGAGAAGAGGAAACAAACAAACAAAAAAGGTATATAAATACAGAATACATGTACCGTACATAGGCTGTATGGATGTCATTAAGATGTGGAGGGCATTTAGAAAACACACGCATGGGCTGAAAGTAGAATTAGAAGATCCTGCAACTGAGACAGCCCCAGTGACTGGGTATCTCTGCTGGGGTGCGTGCATCTACTGCCTTCAGTCTCCTCTGCCTTTTCATCATTTCTACTCATCCCTTTGGCTCACACATGACCTTTCTCAACATCATAAGCTCTCAGCATGGAGATGCTGATCTGATTGCTAGCCCGTGTACACTTCCCAAGGCTGCCATATTGGTAGGGGGTTTTGCAAGTTGTACATTTTTATTTGGTTTTACTTTTATGGGCAGAACATAAAATTCCATGAGTGGGTAACAAACCAGGATAGTCAGCGGTGAAAAATGCTAGAAGTGGAAAAGCTGGCCCTTGCGTGGGAAGAGAACTAAATTTTTAATTTAAAAAAAATACACCACCTGTCAAAGTGGCATAGAACATTTTGAGAAAATAAAATTGAGTAAACTATTTCCTTTGACATATTTTATTCTAAAATTCAAGCTAACTCTAGTCATTTCATTCAAGTTATAATGGATGTAATATATGATTGTGCAATGCTTTTAGCATTTTTTTCCCCCTTGGGTAGATTATGCTTCTTTTCCAAGAAATGTGACTGAAATGGTTTTGAATATTTGTGTTGTTTTTTTTTTCATCCTGTATCTTTTATTCACTTTCAACCATGCTAAAATTTAAAAAGAAAAATTAGTGTGGTCAGTAGAGCTTTCTATAGTAAAATAATTTTGTCTAAAAATAGGTTAATGATTCCAACATTATTGGAGAAAAGGCTAATATGACAGTTACGAAGGTAAAGGAAGGTGGATTATTCAGACAACGCATACTTGGAGACCTACTTCGTACACCCAGCCAACAGCCACAGGTATTTTTTGGAACTTTCCTCATGGCGTTTAATACATTTATAATTTTAAATGTTTATCTAGTTTTTAATACAGTAAAGGCTTGATAAACAAGAAAGATGACATCTTTATTTTCATGTGAATATTAGTATTAACAGTTGGTCAACTTAATATTATGTTATGACCATTGGGAAAGTTTTCTTTCTTATAATAAAAGGAAGAGTGGTTGTTAAACTGACATACCCTCCCCTTGGGAGACACATTATACCATGTCTTCATAGTATATGATTGCTTTTTAAAACGTGATCATAATTTTTAAGCTCTAGTACTGTCTGTTAGCATTTGAAAATATATACTTCATTTAATCTTTACAGAAATTTTGTGTAGTGATCTTTAATGTTACCACTTTAATGATGAGAAAATTAGAATATAAGAAGTTAAGGTGACTTTTCCTAGAGTAATTTTTATTTTCCTTCATAGCACTTAAAACCAGGGCATAATATGCATTTAGTTTTTATAATTATTTTTATGGTTCTATGCAACTATCTTTCTCACCTCAAAAGGGTTATAAATTGGGTACAGCAAGGATGTCATAGGTTTTGTTCAATGTTGTATTCCTATATTCTAACATTTACAACTGTACCTATAGAGAGTGGTTACATTTGCTGAATGAAAGAATGAATACATGAATGAAAGAGTGAAGTGTCAAAGCAGAAAAGTTCAAGTAGAATAGACTAATCTTTATAAAGAAACAAGGAAACAAAGTTTCATTGTTCATTCTAAATTCTGTGCATATTATTCAGAAACATGCAACCTCTTTACCTCTATTCTCTATCTCTGTGTTTATTTATTTGAAGGTTGAAGTCTCTGTTAATGGAATTCCTGCTAAATGTTCAGGTGACTGTGGGTTTACATGGGATCCCATGACTACTCCCATAATCCGGACCATAAGCCCTTCCAAAGGTAACCTCTTGCTTTTTAACTGAGAGTCTGGGGTGAAAGACAACTGGTGAAAATGTAAATTCTGGCCCTAGTTGGTTTGGCTCAGTGGATAGAGTGTCAGCCTTCAGACTGAAGGGTCCTGGGTTTGATTCTGGGCTTGATCCTCAGTTGGAGGCATGCAGGAGGCAGCTGATTGATGATTCTCTCTCATCATTGATGTTTCCATCTCTCTCTCTTCCTCTCTGAAATCAATAAAAAACATTTTAAAAAAGTAAGTTCTGATAATGATTTTATATATATTCCAGTGTCACCAACTAAGTCAAGCTAACAGTTCTACGTAATAGGGACAAAGAAAGTTATCAGATTGGAAAGCTATGGACAGATCATTGATGACTTATTTTTGAAAAGCAAAAAACTTTAAAGTTGGACTCATTAGTTCAGTTTCACATCCTTAGAACCAGTTTCTAAAATTCCATCTGATATCGAGGCATTGTTCTTAAACGCTATTACCTAGGGTATTGATGGACATCTTTTATCATATGAGAACACTTTCTAGGAGATTTAGCACTAAAAGGCCACTAATGAGACAGCTGCTGTCTAGTGAAAGAAAACAATTTGGTCCTAGATTTGAAAATAGAAGTTAGAGAAATTATTGCCAGGAACTCAGTCTTGGGGACAGATTAGACTATGTCTTCATAGTATATGATTGCTTTTTAAAACGTGACCATGCTTTGTGTCTGAGCTCCCAAGGATCAAAATAAGCATCCGGGCTAAAGACTCTAAGGAGTTTTTTTTAAGTCAGAAAGATAGCTCAGCTACTATAATCACATATTACATCTTGGTGGTCAGTAGGAAAATTTACCCTGATAAATTAGCCCGTTCTTCCCTATTAAAACAAAGAAGCAGGGAGGGGCAACATAAATTGTTAGAGGATGGGCAATATAGTTTTGCAAGAATTGCTAAGCTTTTAAGAACAAAGAAATTGTAGCTAAAGATAACAGCCTAACATGTTTGCAAATGTCTTAAGGTAGATGTCTGTTATCATTTTTAGATGTTTTTCAGTCTAAGGTCAATACTGCCAATTTCTCACATAACAATAGCACTTGGAGCCATCCCATTGCCTCCATTGTTGACCTAATCCTCCTCAATCCTCTTCTTGACAATCCTAAAGTGATTGAAGTATAATCATATATCAGAAAATAATATTTTAAATGTAAAAAAAATAGCATATCTTTGTGATAAAAGAATATATTCAAACTTTTTAAAGAGTAATGATATTAACTTTGGGTTAGTTCTTGTTACATGGCCTCAAAACTTTTAAGAATAAGGATTTGATGATTTAATTTTGTTATAATTTTTTGGTATCTTTACTTTTTTTGCATCTATCCTTGTATTTTGTAATGAACTCCCAATGTTATCTGTACTTACTAAAAAAAATTAATTCTTACTCAAAAGAAGTCATTTGATTTTTTTCCACCTAAAATTTTAGTCTCTTTTTAAGCTACTTAAATTCATGTGGGATCTTTGTTGTGTATGATATTATATAAGTAGGATGACTGTGTCATTTATTGATCATATCTGGAATCTTTTTTAAGAGTTGAATGGAAAACCATTAAGTATAAGATGCTGGGAAAGCAAGTGTAAACCAGGAATTTCTGAGGTACTTGATTGAGGATGTATCTCACCCTAGAGAGAGGAATCTTATTATATTTCAAATAGGAAGTGTCCATAACACTTATTTCACTGTTTATTCTTTTCTCATGAATTTGTGATGGCAGCTCTGAAATTGTCTGTCACCATTTAGGGATGTTTGTTTAATTTATTGTAAGAATCGTTTTCCTTTTCTTACTTTATTGCAAACTTTCAGTAAGATAGTTCTTCCCACTAATCTCTATTAATACAGGTTCAAAATATAAAGCAATGTAGAGGAATTCGATGGAAAAAATACCATTGCTGAATAAATGTGTCTCCCCTCCCCCCTTCCTGGCATATAGATTGATTGTTTATATCTTTCAAAAGATAGACTTATTTTTCTCTGAGAAATACTTGCTTTCATAACTACAGGTTCTAGGCTTTGTCATGTTAATGTTGTTATTTAAACATCATTTTTCAGGTTCCTCTGAAGAAGGAACAATTCTGACCATCTCAGGTTCTGGGTTCTCTCCCAGCTCAGCTGCTTCCGTCTCAGTTGGACCAATAGGTTGCTCCCTTCTTTCTGTGAATGGTAGGTTCTTTTAAAAATGGTTCTTACTAAGAGAACGTAGGACCAAAGACCACTACTATCCTATAGGATAACCTGTGGTGTCATGAAATTGGAAACTGCTCTGGGAAAATGTTTTATATTTTTAATCTTTTGGTTGTAACCACAAACTAAACCTTTCACTGTTGTACCACGTCTTTAGCCCATGATAGTTGATTTTTCCCCTTTGTCCTTCCTAAAGTGATTACATAAAATCTTTTCTTCTTTGGTGGGGGTCTGGAACACACAAATATGTGGGTTTCTACTCTAGTGTTCCACAGTCCCTCTGCCTATGCTTTGACAATGCCCATTATTCACGAAAAAGAGGATGTGGCCATCTTCCCTATTAATCCAACAGAAACCCTAATCCATTAATATAGAATTTAAAGTTTATTCGCCTTGTCTGCTCATGAAAAAATGAGGGCCATAAGTATTTATTTCCCCAAAAATTATCTTTCATAATCATAGGTGTATTTCTTAATTCTAGCAAGCTGGAAGTATGTAAGCAAATCCATCTTTCATATACTTCAAGTTGTTTTCCAGTTAGGTCTTCTATGCACACTTGAGATCTGTCAGTTGTTTCTGCACCTGCATTACAAGTACACACACATACTGTCTTAAATGAAGTAAAGAAGGTGTTTTCATTTTGATTCAATCACCTTTCCTGTGAAAAGCTATTTTATTCAATTTGGAACTAAAACACTCTATTGAACTAATTTTTAAAGAAATTGTGGATGTAAATGGTCTGACAGGTTGAATTTTTAAATTATTACACCACCTTTTTTTTTTTTGCCGCAGTAAGCAATCAGGAGCAAATTGTTTACTTTGGTTTCACCATTCTTTTTCCTACCTCTTTTCCAGGAGTTCTGATTTCAGGTAGTTTGTAAAGATTTTTTTTCTCTCTCTCCTTAATAGTCGAGTAGTTTTCCTTAGGTTTATTTCTTGGGTGTATAATAATGAAGGCGAATGTTTATATTTGCAAATATAACATTTCAATAGTTTGACCTCATAAAAACATTGGCTTTATCATTTTCTTCTTTCTTATCACAAGAAAATGAGATCAAGTGCCAACTCCTGAATGGAAGTGCTGGACACTTCCAAGTTGTTGTGTCCATAGCTGACGTGGGACTAGCACGGAACATAGAGGACCAGGTATTCCACTTCACGTATCAGAGTCAGATCTCACACATCTGGCCTGTTTCTGGAAGCTTAGCAGGTAATGGTCAATTGTTCTAAACAAAGAGCATTGTGTTCATTCCCATCATTTCATTGCACTATTCCCAGAGCAGGGTAAAGGGAGAGGAACCCAAACCCCCACTCACATAGAACAAAGAGACTCCCCTGTAGGAGTCAGAGTGATTAAATGGCTGACTAATTCTTTTGTTTCTTATGAAGCACAAGTCAGGGTGACTGCTTATACTTACATCTTAGGTTATTGAATTAATATCATCAATTATTACATGTTTCTATAACAAGCTCATCAGTTATGTCAAGATAAGATTTATTAGTTATTATTCTGCTTACCAGCTGCTTCATTTGTAACCATAGTCTCCAAGGAGCTACTTGACCCAGAAAAGGTTCCGGGAACAAATCGGGGGAAAGGGAAGCTGACGCAGAAGATGAGAAGAAAATAACGCATTTTGTCTGTTGTCTCATTTCCGTTGAATTTTATGTTCGTTTGTTGTACAATGCTTAGTTTTGGATTTTGTGCTGATCTTGAACTTTTTGACGTGTTTTTGAGTTTATTTTTATTTTGTTGGGATGTTTGCTCAGTTTGACTTTTACTTAGAGGTATTACAACTTAGGAATTTGGTGAGATCTTAATTCACTCTCATGTCCCACCATGGAATGGTTGAGCAAATAGAAACCGCATAATTTCTCTTTAGTATGAAGGAGGCACTCAGGGAAAACAATAACTGCTGCTGGTAATGTCCCAAAAGCAAATAATAATACAAATTTATTATTTCATTTAGTTGCTTAGCTCAGCTCCTTTACAGTCTCTGGCTTCAGAGCGCAGACTCGAGTGTGTGGTGTGATTGTATACATCTCAAGTTTGGTCCCTGATTTGTTTGCCAACCCATCTCTTAAATGGTTAGACAATTCCTGAATGATAAGTTAGATTATTGCCAAAGTTTCTTGTTGTTATAGTTACTTTGTTGTTGGTGGTTTGTTTTCTTCTTTATGTAGGTGGTAACCTTCTGACTCTATCTGGAACTGGCTTTAATGAAAATTCAACGGTATTAGTTGGAAATGAAACCTGCAATGTGATTGATGGGGATTTGAATAAGATAACATGCAGAACCCCAAAAGTAAGGCATCTATTTTAGTCATTTACTTGAAATCTTATGAATTAAGAAACATCTCAGTAGAGGGTTAAACAAACTACATATTTTCCTAGTAAATGCAGAGTTTCAGTTATGCTTTTTAACAATTATTTCTTCAACATCTTTCTGCCAATATTCAAATACAAAATATTATTCCATATTCTAGATACTTAACTTCACATCATTAAGGATGACAGGCACATAAACCAATATTAACAGTGTGTTCCACTTGAAATAATAGGAACAAGTGCAAATTAAAGATAAAATATGTGGGAAGAGAGTGTTAGAAAGAGTTCCACAAAAAAGCTGATGTCCTAGCATAGCTTAAAGGGTGAATGGGAGTTGACCATGTAAATCAAAGGATAAAAAAGATTGATTACTAATAAGTAGTTTTAAAAATTCAGGGAAGTAAATGTATAATATATAAAATATATTTTTATGATTTTAGAAAGAGTGAGAGAGAGAGAGAAACATCAATGATGAGAGAGAACCATTGATTGGCTGCTTACTGCACACCCTCCACTGAGGATGAGCACATGCCCTTGACTGGAACCAAACCCACGACCCTTAAGTCTGCAGGTTGATGCTCTATTCATTGAGCTAGGACTAGATATATTTTAGTTTTTACAAAGGAGCACACATTTTAAATGTGTTAATTTTCAGTTTATAGATTAAAAAACACATTAAAGTTTCCCATGGAATATTCTATTTTAAAATCATTGTCCTTTATTTATAAAAATAGTGTTTAAATTAAAACAAAGACTCCAGTTTGCTTGTTATGTGCAAAAGGATGATGAATCCAGCCACTCACATTATAAAAATGTGGCAGATTAAGATGGGCATCATGCAGTTGAAATCTGTAGGAAAGGAAATTTGAGTAAGCATAGGATCATAATCAAGATGAGGATCTGGATGATAGGTAGATTAAAGCTTTCTTTGATTAAATTATATCATGACATTAAACAATCAGTATGCATTAAGTAAATACTAGAATAAGAAGTGTTTTTCATAATTGGGAATTGTGCATGTGCAAAACCAAATATCATTTTAGGGGTACAAATGTTAGTCTTGGATTCTGGATCTAGGTTAGCTAACGATATAATAATGTGATTTGTCAGTGAAGGGGAATAAAAAGTATATTTGAATCTATTTTAAGAGCAAAATGTCACAACTTTTTATATTTTGTTTTACCAGTTAGAGAATCACTTGTCTAGAGCAATTTATTTTACTTCCAAATCCTTAGGAATTCAGTAATGTAGATTCAATTAAATTGATCAAAACCACCATAACGTATGTCTTTCTCTAAAGAATTTAAACATGTAGCCTACATTTAAAAACAGGACTTTATAAATATCTGAAAACTGACTTTTATTCATGACTTTGAAAGAAAACATCTTCAAAAGTATATTTTGAATAATTCTGATTGCTTTTAGCCATTGGATAGCTGTATCTCAACATTTAACATTTTCTAATTGTTTTTCCCCTCTTATTTCAGAGAATTGAGGGTACAGTTAACATTTTAGTTATTACCAATGGATTTCAAGCCACAGCAAAGGATGCTTACAGTTACAATTGTTTACAGACTCCAGTTATGACCGATTTTAGTCCAAAAGTACGGACAATACTAGGTAACACATTCTTCAATATGATCAGTTATTTGACATATATAAACCATTTCTAGAAAGACATTTGAAACAGTTTCTCTTGAAGTTCTATGTCTTAAAGCAAAATAGTCATGAGTTGTTGTTTTTTTTTTTAAAAAAAAAAACACACACCATAGATTAGTCTATTTATTATTTCACTTTGAACTTGCACAATAGGAGAAAAATACTGTCATTTTTTTAAAAGTGCTTTGCCATCTTTTTCCCCCTGTAAAGTAATTAAATATAGATTTTTATCTCCATATGACAACTCTCAGCTCTTTTAATTTCTCTTTTGCCTCCAAAAGAGTTGGGATTTCCCAAGTCCAGTGAAAGAGATGAGATGGTTTACTTCATATGCAAACTGCACACTGCATAATAAAGCTGAACTTTCTGTAAAACCTTTTTGTTTTAAATAACAGGAGAAGGAAATTTAACAATTAAGGGTTATAACTTTGGAACTGAGCTCACACAAGGCGTGGAGGTGTACGTGGGAGGAAAAGCCTGCCAGATTCTTCACTGGAACTTCACCGATATCCGTTGCCTCTTGCCCACGTTGTCTCCTGGGAAACATGATATCCACGTGGAAGTCAGAACCTGGGGCTTTGCGTCCACGAGGTATGGCAAGGAACATAAACTTGGTGGCGTTGTGCAACACATGAGGCTAATCCTTTCAGGAAAAGAAGCAGCCAATCACCTTACAATACTTAGCTTTTTTCACCTTTCGACATCTCCTTTTTCAAATTAAGGGTATAACTTTGGAACTGAACTCGCATGAAGGTTGGAGGCAGAAATGCTATTTAACCAAATGGAGGTTCATGATAATTATCTACATGCTATCTAACCCAATTGAGGTTCATGATAATTACCAGATTACGTTCTCTTCTTAAATGAATCCTATGCTAGGAAAAGTTTCACAGCACGAGCCCAGGGGAAGCGCATTGAAACATCTATTAATTTTTCTTTCGCAGAGACAAGTTAAATGCTTCTATACAGTACATTTTGGAAGTGAACAACATGTTTCCACAGAGAGGTTCCTTATATGGGGGAACGGAAATCACGATCATGGGCGTGGGGTTTAGCACAATACCCACGGAGAACACCGTGCTCCTAGGTAAGAGTTTCATCCTCACAGCAGGGTTGTTTCATTTTTCCCAGCTTCACGGATATGCTACAGGTGCTGAATTATTACACTGGCATGCTCAATCATGGAAGCTTTATCTTCCTATTCGTGCATAAGTATATTTAAGTATATTTGGTGAAGGTGGTAAAGGGAAACTGAATAACCATTTTTGATTTCAATAGATAATGATTGTGTGTTTAATGTTTATGACATAATTTAAAAAAGACAGTCCCTGTTCTAAAAATAATTAAGATTCAAACATGATTATTATCAGAAAACTGTACCAAAAGCCTATACTCTATAATATGGAGTTTTTATAGGGCTTTGACTTTTTAGTAATTATACTTTATTTCTATAATTCAAAAAATATTTGAGGACATTTGTTACCCCATCTTTATTCTTTCTAGGGTCCTTCCCTTGCAGTGTGACATCATCATCATCAGAAGTCATAAAATGTACTCTTCCTTCAACAGGGAATGTATTCAGGATTACCAATGATGGGGAAGATTCAGGTATCAGCCAACACTTACATATTGTCTATAAGAGGAGCGCTTACCCTGAAACTGATTTTGTTTTTATTTATCTTATACTTTAAAGTTTTCAGAGAATGTCTCTCGTTTTTCTGTAATTTGTCAACGGTACTCCCATTGACATGCAGAGCTACATAGCAAATCAATGGTAGACTTGAGTGTAAAAGGACGATTTTAGTGTTCAAGTTCAGCAATTGCTGTGGGTTTTGCTGCAGTACAGAACCTCCTGAATTACTCTAGTTTATTACCAGTCAGTGGATTTCTTAATGAACATCCAAATAGAAATCATACAGATTTTTGTATGCCTCTGGGCCTGAGAAAAATATGTTTAAAAAATTTAATCAGCTTTTTGCCAAAACCAGTTTGGCTCAGTGGATAGAGTGTTGGCCTGCAGACTGAAAGGTCCCACATTCAGTTCCAATCAAGGGCATGTATCTTGGTTGTGGGCACATCCTCAGTAGGAGGTGTGCAGGAGGCAGCTGATCGATGTTTCTCTCTCATCAATGTTTCTAACTATCTCTCTCTCTTCTTCTCTGTAAAAAAAAAATCAATAAAATATATTTAAAAAATAAAAATAAAATAAAAAACTTTATCAGCTTTTAAAACTATTTCATGGGATATTTTTGAACAACCTGTTTATTTTTAGGTTGTGTCTTGATCATAAGTTTGTTTGTTTTTAATATTTTGTTGATTTTTTTACAGAGAGGAAGGGAGTGGGATAGAGAGTTAGAAACAATGATGAGAGAGAGAGACATCGATCAGCTGCCTCCTGCACGCTCTCCACTGGGATGTGCCCATAACCGAGGTACATGCCCTTAACTGGAATCGAACCCGGGACCTTTCAGTCCGCGGGCTGACGCTCTATCCACTGAGCCAAACTGGTTTCGGCATTGATCATCAGTTTTATTGTTGTGTAGGTTACTTTCTTCCTTAGCTTCTGTCCTTAATTTTCATTATTTCTGTTACATGTTTGAATTACGCACGTATGAGTTTTACCATGTTATGTTATAAGATTTCATGAGTAGCTATGTAAAAATGCAATATTTTCAAATATAATTATAATGATGTTGTACTCATTTTCCTTTTTTTTCTTTTCACAAAATGTGACCCATTTTTTTGCTCTCAGTACATGGGTTAGGTTATGCCTGGTCACCCTCCGTCTTAACTGTATCTGTGGGAGACACTGTGACATGGCATTGGCAAGCACATCCTTATCTTAGAGGAATAGGATACAGAGTTTTCTCTGTCCCCAGTCCTGGAAGTGTAACTTATGATGGCAAAGGATTTATGAATGGAAAAGAAAAATCAGCATCAGGTATGTTTCTAGTTGGTTGAGTTTTGCATCGTGCTTCCTTTTTTATAGATACAATAAAAAGATATTTTGTTTACACTTAAAATACATGTGTAAATGGTACGTGCAAATATAAAAAATGATTTAGTTAGCTTTCTTTTGCTGTAGCAAAAATTTACAAATTCATAAGATATAAGTGAATGTAAGCAAGGTATTTTATATATTGCTGATGAGTTTCTGATACCAAGAGTATCTTTATTCATTCTGGAATAAACCAATGGAAAATATATAGAAACAAGCAAATTAGAAAGGAAATTGGAATATTTTTTTTAAAGCATACCTGTCTGCTAGCAAGGAATGAAATGATTGGAATCAGCTTATCATCAGTATTTATTCTAGGACAGCTCTGAATAGTGTGCCTGTTAGAAGCTTTTTCTTGTATCCATGTAGCTGTTAGAAACTTTTTTTAGTCATGAACACAAATTAAGCATTATTTGTTGGTTGTTCATGTCTGGTCGAGCTGTTCTTTAAAATTTGGTACATCATGCCAGATTTGACATCGTTTTCTAGGAAAGTTAAAGCTGGATCTTGTCTTCCTCAGTGTAAATTCATTATACACGATAGCTCTTTTCCTTACCACTTACTTTTTGTTGAGTATCTGAAACATAAGAAACCTGTCATCTGCGTGTGCATTTGAACAAATTTCTAAGATGCATCAATTGCTTGTTATTTATTATGTGCCATCTTAAATCATGGCAGGTTCATTTTCTTACCAATTTACTTCACCTGGAACCCATTATTACAGCAGTGGGTACGCTGATGAGGCCCACTCCATTGTTCTCCAAGGAGTCATTACCGTTCTGCCCGCTGAAACCAGGCACATTCCCCTGCACCTGTTCGTGGGCAGCACCGAAGCCACGTACACTCAGGGTAAGAGTTAAAGATGGGCAGCCTGTGACTCCGGTGACCCGGGCACATTTAATCTTCCTGGAAGAGGAGGCAGTTCACTGGGTCCCATCCTGCTTCTGTGTCTTAACTAGCCACAGGGCCTGGGATAGGTCTGGACTACTTTGAGGCTGGAATTTATTCTATTAATAAGGCTCGTATTAATGTCGTCTTGCCATTCTCCCAGAATCCCGTGTGTCTTAAATAATATAAAATATTAAAAAGTTCTGATATTCTCTACGTGCCTCAAAATATATTAAACTGTGAAGTGATGTTATTATTTTTATTTTCTCTATGGGATCTGGCCTTAGACACATTGAAGAATAAGTTAGTTTTATATTCACTCTTTACTGTATCATTTTTGCCCAGGTCTGTCTTTGAACTTTTTACTGCCTGGGACCCCTCTTGTCTTTTTTCAAAAAAGGGGATTCACTAGAATATAAGCCACCGTGCTCAAAATAAAGAGTAATGAAATTTTGAAAACAGCTCTTATTTTAGAATAGTATCCCTGACTTACAGGCAGTTCTTTTGTCTAAAGGAGAACCTGTGAATTTGCACGTGGGAAGCTCTGTGACAGGCTGCCTAGCAACAGAGCCCCTGTGTGGCCTGAACAGTACCGGGGTTAAAAATTCAGAGAGATTGCTCTTTGAGCTTTCAAGTTGCTTTTCGCCATCTATCAGCAACATTAGTCCATCTACCGGAACAGTAAATGAACTGATAACGATTACTGGACGTGGCTTCAGTAATCTGACATGTGCTAACAAGGTAAGATTATATAAAGCTCAGCTCTCTGTTTTATTTCTTATGTACTCAATAAAGGGAAGATATTTTGTCCATAACCTCATCATTTAATTTCTAACAGCTTTATTGTGATAGAATGCACATGCCGTACAATTGACCCTGTTTAAAGTGCACATTTCAATAGCTTTTAGGAGAGTCACAATTACGCATCTATCACCTCAGTCAATTTTAGAACATTTTATTACCCCAAAGGAACCCCACAACATTTACCAGAGGTAGGGAACCTTTCTTCTGCCATGGGCCATTTGGATATTTATGACATCATTTATGGGCCATACAAAAATTATCAACTTAAAAATTAGGGTGATGTATTTGGTCAACCATTTAATTAACTCACCCCTAATGCCTTGGCAGGGCCAGACAAAATGATTTTGTGGGCCTTATATGGGACGTTCCCTACCCCTTCCTTAGATATTACTCCAAACCCCTCCATACCTCCCTGCCCTAGACAACCACTAATCTAATTTCTGTTTCTCTGGATTTCCTATTCTGGTCATTTCTTATAAATAGAATCATACAGTATATCATTTGTGACCAGCTTTATTCACTAAGCATATCGTTTTCAAGGTTCATCCATGTTGTACCACGTATCAGAACTTCATTTCCTTTTTATGGCTGAATAATATTCTGTTGTCCGGCATACACATTTTATTTATTCTTTCATGAGTTCATGGACATTTGAATTGCATTCATCTTTTTGACTATTATGAAAATGTAGCTGTGGACAGTCATAATTTTATGGACAGTCATAATTTAGTTTTAAGATTAATCCAAGATATGCCTTAATCAGTCCCCCAAATCAACTTTATGCATAAAAATTCGCACTTCAGTAATTTTTAAAAATGCAGTTGCTGATAATACGGAATTTAACGTTGTATTAGAGAAATGTATTGACCTATTTTCACATTTCATTTTCAGGTTACAATTGGTAGCTACCCCTGTGTTGTAGAAGAAAGTAGTGCCACTTCCATTGTATGTCATATTGACCCTCAAAATTCAATGGATGTTGGCATCAGGGAAATTGTCACTCTAACTGTCTACAACCTGGGCACCGCTATCAACACCCTGCCCAATGAATTCGACAGGCGATTTGTACTTCTGCCAAACATCGATACGGTGTTGCCAAATGCAGGATCAACTACAGGAATGACAAAAGTGACCATCAGAGGCTCTGGATTCTCAGCTTCCTCTGCAGCTGTCGAGGTCCGGATGGGCCATTTCCCGTGTGACGTTCTATCAGCGAATTATACGACCATTGAATGTGAAACATCTCCTGCCACCCACCAGCTTGTGACAGTCCAGCTTCTCATCCACGGAGTGCCTGCCCAGTGTCAGGGGAACTGCAGTTTTTCATACTCAGAAAGCATCGCTGCGTTTATCACGAGCATCTCCCCAAATTCTGTCACAGAATCTGTAACAGCCCTTATAGAAGGAGAAGGTTTCGGCACCGTCTTAGAGGACATTGCTGTTTTCATTGGGAACCAACAGGTCAGGGCTATAGAGGTCACGGAAAACAACATCACTGTTCTCGTGACTCCTCTGCCGGCTGGCCTCCATCCGGTCAGTGTTGTGGTGGGAAGTAAGGGCCTGGCCCTGGGAAACCTGAGCGTTAGCAGCCCCGCCGTGGCATCTGTCACCCCGGCTTCTGGGAGCGTTGGGGGTGGCACTCCTTTGGTGATCACGGGAAATGGCTTCTATCCGGGCAACACCACCGTCACTGTCGGGGATGAATCTTGTCAGATTACTTCTGTCAACTCCAGGGAAGTCTGCTGCCGCACCCCGGCAGGAGCAGCTGGACGGGTCAACGTGAAAATCCTCGTTAGTGCTGTCGCTTACCCACCACTGTCATTCACGTATGCCTGGGAGGACACTCCGCTCCTCAGAGAGATTGTTCCAAGCACAGGTATCCCAATGCCTACCTCTTTATTGTCTTGATATATTATTGCTAATACAGTGGTACCTCGAGATACGAGTGCCCTAACATATGAGATTTTTGAGATATGAGCCGTCGAGCGAGCGGTTTTTGCTTTGAAATACGAGCAACATTTGAGATAGGAGTAATCACGCGGGTCGGCCGGCTACACATAACCCATCAGTTTACCACGACTCGAGCGTCTCATAGTTTCCCACGCCTCAAGGTTACGGAACGAATTAAACTCGTATCTCGAAGTACCATTGTACTTATAAGCACAGGTTTGGGATAATGTTTATAAAGGATTTTTAAGATAGATTTTTAGACAATCCAGTTAACACATGGAATTTGAGTTCTGTGTAATCTTTATTTTGTGATCGCTATTTTGCATATTCTTGGGATAAAAGTTTTAGTCAAATTCCAACTTGTATTTTGAAATGAAATCATCATTAACTTGACCTACATTTTCAAATTAAGGAGAAGTAGATAGATAACTATGGATTAAAATTGGTAGTTAATTTATGTCATTAAAGTTGATTGATATGGTACAGGAAAAAACCTGTTCAATTCACAAGAAGTTGACTAAAACAACTTAGAGAATATTTTGTAATACCTTATTACTATGAAACTAAAATTGATTATTAACTTATTAACACAACAGAATCCTTTCAAAGAGGTAATTAGATCATCAATTAAGAAAATACAGATTTGCTTAATTTAGCATGATTCATTTTTTCTAAGCTAATAAAGATTGAGACGTCTTCTTGATCCTTTGTCTTTATGTGATGCTATTTCTCATCATCTTCAAACTGTTGGAATGCTTGTCAATCTGTAATAAATTCTGGAGAGGCGGCCGTAGTATTATGGGTGAGAATGTGGTCTTGTTGCCCAGGTTCAAATCTTGGTTCTTCTACTTTCCACTGATGAAAATGCATGTCATTGATAGGATAGAACTTAAAATGCTCCCTTTAATAAAGGACTCATTTAATGTTATCCGTTACAAAGTGTTTTTTAGTTTATATTACCAGCAAAAAGTGCCAAGTTTGGGTAAGCAGTGACACTCTTTCCCCATCTATTTGTAGTCATTGCAAATGAACTAGATATTGGCATATGTGCCTTATTTTCATGAACCATTTATGTTTCATCTCTCTCTCTCTCTTTCAATGTCTCTTTGAAAACAATGTATTTGAAGACATAAGACTTAGAGAAAGTGCAATTGAGCTGTTTTATTTACTGAAAAGACAAGGCAATAGGTCACACTTAGAACAACACTTTCATTTGAAAGTTGAAAATGCCAGACAAAATTAAAAACTTAAGACCCTAAAAACATTGGTTAGTTTATATCTTTAAAGTATTTTTAAGATATCATTAAAATTAGTGGACATATATATATATATATATATATATATATATTACTGATTTCAGAGAAGAAGGGAGAGGGAGAGAGAGAGAGAGAAACACCAATGATATAAGAGAATAATTGATTGGCTGCCTCCTGCATTACCCTTTCTAGGGATCAAGCCCACAACTGAGGTACGTGCCCTTGACTGGAATCGAACCTGAAACCCTTCAGTCCGCAGGCCAATGCTCTATCCACAGAGCCAAACCAGCTAGGGCTATTATTATTAGTGGTCTTTAAAATGACAGTATATATTTCAATGATCTTTACTATGGTCAATTATATGGTTATTTTTACTATTACTATTTTAATTAAAATCAAACTACTACTTGGTGATTCTGCATTGTAACAAATTATGTTACGTGATATTTACTCACTTAATACTTAGGTATGTAGGTCATTTGGATGACCTATGAAAAACTCCACGTGTTTAATGTCTTCAATACATTTTTGTCGAAAGAAATGGGGGAAGGAACAGAGGGTTTGAAGAACTTTGTTCTGGGTACATTTATTCAAGGCATTAACCTTCATCTACAAGTCTTTAAATTAATTTATCTTACATTTCTGTATTTACTGTCTTACACCTAACTATTTATCAATCATAATTTGTTTTTCAAGTTATGTCTATGGGAAATATTTGAATTAAGAAAAATAACCCATCTTCAAAGAATTTCTAGTAGCTGGAAAGTATAAAAAATAAAAACAAAATATACCCCACCCCACTACTCCCTGCTTAGACATTCATACTTCCTAACTCTAGATCTGTCTTCTCTTGTCCTTTCTTCTCCACTAGCCTGAGTTCGTAACTTACAACTCAGTGGAATGGACAGTAGGGGCTGGAAAGTAATGAATGTTGTCATAGCTTATAGCTAATATCCCACAAACTGTAATGTATATGACACAAATATTTTGTTAATATTTATATCCATTTTTAAACACTGGATATTATTTCTTTATGAAAGTAAATAGATATATTTTAAATAGACATGCATTAGAATTTGGATTTATTTATATTGTTTGCTTTTCTTTTTAAAGGTCCACCAGGAACCAAAATTCAGATCACTGGATCTAATTTTGGTATCGATATCTTGGAAATTTCGGTGACTATAAATAACATTCCGTGTAATGTAACCATGGTCAATGACAGTGTATTGCAATGCATCGTTGGAGATAATGCTGGTGGCACGTTTCCTGTTATGGTTCATCATGAGACAAAAGGATCTGCTGTGTCCACACTTGTATTTGAGTACCCACTTACCATTCACAATTTTCAGCCAACCCAAGGTAGTCAAATTCTATATAATAAATGTCTAATATGCTAAGTGTCTGGTCAACTGGTTGGCCGTTCAACCAATCAAAGTGTAATATGCTAAGGATATGGTAAGGCTGATCAACTGCTCACTATGACATGCACCGACCACCAGGGGCAGGCACTCTGACTGGTCGGTTAGCTTGCTGCTGGGGTCCGGCTGATCAGGACTGAGTGGGATGGGGCCAGACATGCTTTGGAGCCCTCCTCTGGTCCTTCCCTGGCTGGCCAACCTCAAGCATCTCTCCCCAGCCCAGATTATGTACCAGTGAGGTCCCTCAGCCTGACCTGCACCCTGACCTGCACCCTCTTGTAATCCAGGACCCATCGGGGGATGTGGGATTTGGCCTGATCCTGCAGGCCAGGCCAAGGGACCCCACGGGTGCATGAATTCATGTACCAGGCCTCTAGTATTTTATATTATTTCAATAAATGCCTTATTTGGGGGATGGGGGACACTCTTCAAACATTTGTAGTTCTTTTAACACATTAAAATATTTTTGTTTATGCATAAAATAAATAAGCATGCAAAGGCATCAGTCATTTCAAAATATCACTTTAATGCCTATATTTCTCTTAGTGCTGTATAACTTATTTAAAAGTTAAGCGTAATTAATTAAAATGGCTAGGTTACATGTGAAAGTTCCTTTTAAAATCATATTTAGATATCACTGGCCTGTAATTATTTATATAAGTATTATATTTAAAAATTATTTTTAGTTGTTCAAACACCTTATGAAAGTATAAACAATGTATTATTAATTAAAATACTAATTTGGCATGCATGTGTTTATTGTTCTGAAATCTTTTGTGACATCACTTTTAAAAAGACTTTAATTTTTAGTAGTTTAAATAAATGACCAGATGTGATATTTACTCAGAGAAGATTTAAAACATTACAAGAGAAAGAGATTCTATTGCATTAATATACTATCTTAAAAATATAATTTTACTTATGAAAATCTTTAATATCAGTTCTATTTCAGATGTTAAAATAAAGTTGAGTATATATACATAGAAGAGGTTTTCTTCTCACCAGCTTTGATTTTTCCCTTTTTTGTCTTCACTAGGGAGCTTCGGTGGTGGTCAGACCATGACTGTGACAGGCACAGGGTTTAGTCCACAAAACTCCACAGTATTAGTGTGTGGCTCTGAATGTGCAGTCGACAGGCTTAAATCTAACTACACAACATTATTATGTAAAATTCCACCTAATAATGGTAAGTTGTCAGAAAAAAAGAATGGCAGTCTTTGAGAAATGACTAATTTTATAAAAATCAGAGACGGGATTTCTTTTTTCCAAGCTTTTGTGCCTTTGGAGCAATTGAATCACCTTTATAACTGTGCTGATTTTAAGCAATTTCTTTGGAATTTTCTTGACATTTATGTGTTCTAAGATTCACATCATTTGTGTTCATTGAATTCTTTATCGTAAATTGCAGGTTTTCAGTGTGTCGCCTAAACTGACGGCTCTTGGTTTATTAAGCTTACCCAATGGAGAAGACGTGTTTAGTTCCCACTGGAGAACTAGATTTCCCTTGAAAACGAGATAGAGTCATGGTTATGAGTGTGAACTCTTTGATTGCATTGCCAAGAGGCAGACCCAAGCTGTGTCTTTGGGCAAGTTATTCAGCCTCACGGTGCCTCAGTTTCTTCATCTGTAAAGTGAGCCCAACACATTAGCTTACTTTATAGGATTATTGTGAGGCTTAATGTGTGTAAGGTGGACAGAATCATACCTGAAACACGCTCTGTAATTTGCTCCTATGACGCTTCCTTAAAACTTTGGTTAGCAGTTAAAAGCTGGGCTCTCAGGAGCCCCTATATCTCAGTTTGCCACTCTGTGTCACCTGAGCTAAGTAACTCCACTCCTCTCTGCGTCCGTTTCTTCATCAATCGAATGGAGGCATTATGAACCCCAGTTCAGTGGGTTATTGTAAAGTTTAAGCACCTGGTATTTTACATACACAACAGTTTTAAATTATGTAACAAAATTTAAGAGGAGCCAAAGGAAATATTCTAGAACAAAATATATGTTTTATGTGCTAACATTTTTTTTAAACATTAACAAAATTTGATGAGGCTTTTCTGACGATTTTGGTATCTTTCTCTGAATTCTTAAACAAAGAACATTGAGGAAAACATCACATTTTGGGAACTGGGCTCGTTTATCATTTCAACATCAGAGTTTGCATCCTGAATGTTTTCAATGCAACGCTGTCGAGATTTATCAAGGTTTTCAGGATGCTTGTCTTAGCACCAGCTCTTCTGTTTACGTTTTCGGATGGGGTTTCTGGAGTTTTTCCCTCGCTTGCCTTACCTTCTGCTGTTTGTCCTTGCCGCTGGCAGAGGGCCTGCCCTTAGCAGTTCTTCCTGCTGCTCTAAGTTGCCACGTTGGCTCCTCTGGAAAACTAAACAGGCAGTTTGTAGAGTTGTCTCTCCCCCAGGAGCGGCTCGGAGGGAGGGTCTGACGGCTTTTCCCTTTGCTCCTGTGTGTGAGCCTTGTGATGTGTTTTGGCAGCTGCTGGAGACATTTATTAGTTCAGATAGAGCCTGTGGGAGTGATTCGGGGAAAAGGAAGATGCTATTGAAAATGTTTGATTCAGAATGGCTATCATCAATAAATCCACCAACAGCAGGTGTTGGCAAGGATGTGGAGAAAATGTGCGCTGTTGGTAGGAATGCAGAATGGTACAGCCACTCTGGAAAACAGTATGGCAGTTCCCCCCAAATTAGTGATGGAATGCCTTATGACCCAGAGATTATACTTCGCTGTATATATGGGAAGAAACCCAAGACATTAATTTGAAAGAAGACGTGCACTCCTATGTTTCATTGTAGTGTTGTTTTACAATAGCCAATGTGCTATTGCAACCGATGTGCCTCTCAATAGACAAGTGGATGAAAAAAAGAGCCTCAGTGGTGCCTATATACAACGGAACATTTCTTGGCCATAAAAAAAGACTGAAATCTTAACATTTGTAGCAGCATGGATGGATCTGGAATGTGTTATGCAAAGTGAGATAAGCCAGACAATAAAAGACAAATACCATATGATTTCATTTATATGTGGAATCTAAAGAACAAAATAAATGAACCAACAAAATGAAAGCAGACTCATAGAAAACAGACTGATGGTCACCAGAGGGGAGGTGGGGTATAAGGTGGGTGAAAACAGGTGAAGGGATTAGTAAGTACAAATTGGTCATTGCAGAGTAGTCACAGAGATGCAACGTGCAGCACAGGGAATATAGTCAGTACCGTGGCACTAACGGTTTTCTGCGGGGTGAGCACTGGAAATAGGAGGGGAACCCTTTCTAAAGTATGTGATTGTCTAACCACGATGCTGTACCCCCAACATGAATACAAAGTAATAGTGAATGCAAACACTCATGGAAAAATACAATTTAAATCAAAATAATAACAAGAAGAAAATGTTTGGGGTTTTGATAAATGAACAGAGCCTGAAGGCAGAATTCTATTCAATCACCTTTCTCTTCTCACAGGCAGAGGGCCTGAGCAAGCCTGTGAAGTGAGTGTGGTCCATGGGAAGGATGTGTCACAGTCCACGACTCCTTTCACGTACACCCTGTCCCTGACTCCGCTCATCACCAACATCGCTCCTGAGAGAGGCAGTACAGCAGGGGGCACCAGACTTACAGTCATGGGATCAGGCTTCAGGTACCGTCTTCCCTGCCCAAATATCAATGCCTGTTTCCAGATGCAAGCCACCCCTGCCTGCTTCCTCATATGCCAGGACCGTGCTTACCTACAGTCAGTAATGTGTTCCCATCCCTCCAGAGTCATGCTCACTCTTGGTACCTCGTGGTACTGAAAGCTAACATTTACTGAGCACTTTGTCTGTGCCAGGCACCTTCTACCCCACTGCAACTTCCTGCCTGGTTAGATGTTTTATCCCATGTGGTGGGTTCAGAGATGACGATGACAAAGCTTAAATAACTTGCCCCAAATCCTAGTATAAATCACCTTCTTTTTTAAAAAAAAATATTTTATTGATTTTTTACAGAGTGGAAGGGAGAGGGATAGAGAGTTAGAAACATCGATGAGAGAGAGACATCGATCAGCTACTTCCTGCACACCCCCTACTGGGCATGTGCCCGCAACCAAGGTACATGCCCTTGACCGGAATCGAACCTGGGACCCTTCAGTCCACAGGCCAACGCTCTATCCACTGAGCCAAACCTGTTTTGGTTAAATTATCTTCTTGTGCTGTCCCCAATCCTTTATGTCCAACCATGATCAGCTTCCATGAAACTGATCGCTTCATGCATCAGGTCCTTTTCATTGCAAAGGGCCAGATTCTCTTTTCCTAAAAGTATTCATTATTCAGCACCAATGTGTGTACTGCTTCATCCTCTAAGTGAATCGGGCTGACTTCAAAATGCCAGCTCCTTCCAATCACAGATGGCAATTTTACGTGAAGATGAGGTTCTGAAGTCTGTGAATGTGGGAAACTCACATAGACAAAATGGTCCCTGAACATCCCTAGCGGGGCGCCTGCTTGGAGACCAGCTTAGCATCTCTCAATAACTGGAAACCAGGCAGTTTTTCTCCAGCACTAGAATACCTTCTAGGTTGCACAGTTATATTTCCTCACCTTTTGTGTGCATATGTGTTTCCTTTTTCCTGAAAAGAATATTTTGAAGTCTTACGACTGAAAAATGTATCAATCTGCACTTTGATGGATCATAGCGTGAGATCATTAGTTTCGCAATAATGCGTATGGGACCTAGAAATTTGAGAAAAAAAAAATCCATATTTTATGCCCGCCCCCCTCCCCTTTTTTTTCTTTACAGTGAAAATACGCAGGATGTTCTCGTCACCATAGCTGAAACCAAATGCGATGTGGAGTATTCCAACAAGACATGTGTCATCTGCATGACAAATGCCCACACTCCTTCAGGGTGGTTTCCCCTGCATGTCACCATAGGAAGCATTGGGATGGCCAGACGGGTAAGAAGGCTGCTGAGTGTTGTAACCGCAGCGATAGAAAAACTAGCATCTGGGAGGTGAGGTGATTGGCAGTGAACTTTTTACTTTGATACTGTCTCCAGAAAAGAGCTGAGCTGTGGCTCTCGTATGGTTATGTGTTTTTGTTTTTTAATATTACTAAAATTTTAATATTTCTGATTTTTATTTAATTGAATTATGGGGTAACTAGTCATGATTTTTTTTTTACTTTATTATTACTGTGAAATAAAACCAATAGGCAACTGTCAGATACTGAAAGCAACTTATACTTATTATTAATGAACATGCTTATCATTTTCAGTTTCTTACTTTTTCCAGAAGTTGTTTGAAGAATTCTGATAAAACCTCCACATTTACGAGCCTCTCGTGTTCTGTTGCAGGAGAAGGCTGACTTCCTGTATGTCGACGCTTGGTCCTCCAACAGCTCGTGGGGAGGAGAGCCTCCTCCGGAGGAAGGGTCGCTGGTGGTCATTGCGAAAGGACAGACAGTTTTGCTGGATCAGAACACCCCTATTCTGAAAATGTTGCTTATTCAGGGTAAATTTCTGAACATCGGAATATTTCTGCAGTTAACTGAACCAAAACTCATCATTAGAATCACCCACAGTTGTATCATGTTTTTTTGTGGAGTGCAGTACCGAGTTCTTTAAGTTGAGGATCACAGTCCACTTGTGGTATGGAACTATTTAGTGTATTGCAACCAGAATAGTTTAATGAAATATAATAGAAAAATCAGAATATATTGCATTCATATGAGTAAGCATCCTTAAAAGCTAAATGTTATTGTAAGAAACTTTTGTTCAGTAACCATATGTGTATGTGTGAGAGTGTGCAAATGTGTGCATGCCTGTACCCTTGCAGTGGAGTATAGCAGTCACAGGTATTTCCCATTTAGAAAAACACTTGTTTTGTGGTTCCAAGAGGTTTGAAAACCATAGAAATGTATATGTAGGCGATAGGTTTTGTGGCTTTAAGCATTTATATTTAATGACCCCCTGACCCTTTGGGTGCCAGATTGTTATTCTTACCTACACCTGTGAACCTGTTTTGTTACCTGGAGTTCTCTCTGCTTCTTGGCATTCTATTTTAGCTACAGAAAACTAAATAGCCAGTTCTTTTACAACTGCATGTAAAAGAAGCAATCATCGGCAAGAGTAAAAGACTTTGGGCTTTAGTGTATAAATTTTGCCATGTGGTTTTAGCTGCTCAAAAACCTTTGTGGCCTTAGCCCATTTGGCTCAGTGGATAGAGCGTTGGCCTGTGGACTGAAGGGTCCTGGGTTTAATTTCGATTAAGAGCACATACCTTGGTTGCAGGCACGATCTCCTGCCCTGGTCAAGGTATGCAGAAGGCAACCAATTGATATGTCTCTCCACATAGATGTTTCTTTCTCTCTCTCTGTATCTCTCACCCTCTTCCATTCTCTCTAAAAATCAGTGGGAAAATAATGTTAGGTGAGGATTAGTAACAAAGACCTTTGTAATTTGTTTTAAGTTTTAACTTCTGGAATAGAAGTAGTGCTTTAGTTGTTAGAAGTTATTAGCTATTGAACCCTTGGACAAGTTTTCTGTCCACAAATATGCATTAGTTCTATAAAGAATGTATTGTGGTACTATCTTTAATAGTGCTCCTCAGGATACACATGTTACTAGTGCAAATTAGTGGATAAAAGTTCAGTTAATTTGGCATTATGATAGTTTCTATAAAAATGCTTTACTTTCATTTTAATTATTTTAATTCTTAATGGATATTTTGTGGCCCTGTGTTTGTAGAACTAGAATTCATGTGGCTGACTATTTAATAGCATTTAACATAGCCAGTGGTCAAGAGAAAAATCTGCCCTGGGATTTGATTTTCTATCACTTCTTGGGTCTTGTCTGAAGTTTTTTATTTTATGTTGCCGAAGAGTGGAAGTGAAGTGACGTGCCGATGAGAGCAAATGTGAATAGGAAATTAAAAGTTAATATGTAATTGAATTAAATATTTCAAAATTGTATGACTCCTAGGTGGAACTCTTATATTTGATGAAGCTGACATTGAACTCCAGGCAGAAAATATTCTAATTACAGATGGAGGCATTCTTCAGGTATGTGAGAGGACCTGAGATCCGTTCGTTGGTAACCTCTCTCCCTTTCTTTTAAAAAACACGGTGTGTAAAATAGACAGACCAAACTCTCACAAGTTTATCTTTGTGTAGCTCTCTGTTATTTGTACAAAATCCTTTTGCTGGGAGGAAAGTTTTCCAGAGTGTTCTTGGGCTTTTAATGAGAAGATAATAGCACATTACAACAGAGCAGGATTTAAAATAGAACCGATAAAACAATTAGCTCTGAGATATGACTAAAGTCAGTCAGTACACTTCCCAGAGGTCTGGCATCATGCATTTGGCCGACTAGAAATTTTAAAGTTTGTCTTTTGAAAGGAAGATACTGACAATTGAGTAATCAATTCTTGGAAGAAAAGGGAGAAAAGGAAAACTTTACTTTGGGCTGATGATCAGAATTGTGGGTGTGATGCTTGTGAAATCCCTTGCAGATTGGGACGGAAGCATCCCCCTTTCAGCACAAGGCGGTCATCACCTTGCATGGGCACCTGCGGTCCCCTGAGCTGCCCGTGTACGGGGCCAAGACGCTGGCGGTGCGCGAGGGAGTCCTGGATCTGCACGGTGAGGGCCTGAAGGGCCGGCAGAATCGGTTGAGAAGACTAACTAGGAACCCGAGATAATGGTCCTGTTAACTTCCTCTCATTGAAAACTTGCCAAGCCTCTCCTGTCTTTGCACATCCCCTTCCTGTTTCTTTCTGTCTTTTCCTTTGCTTACCTAGGGCCAGGCCAGCCCTGCGTAGGATCAAGACTGACCACCAAGGCCGCCCCTGGGAAACCCTTTTGCACCTTTTCTACATCCTATCCACGTGCTTTCTTAACACATTTTGCCTGATTTAGCACTCTGAGTGCATTCTGATTGTTTATGGCCTATTCTTGAGATACAACTAAGTTTAAAATTGTACTTTTGCATAACCATATTCTAGAAAATTAAAGACAAATAATTATTGTAATCATGTTTGAGGTATTAGGTTAACCTATTTGAAGGAAGCATGGTGATGGTGCATTCTTTCTGTATTGAAGTATTTTGTATTGCAGTAATCTGTCTCTTTTATACATTTAGGATATGTGAACATGGTACCTCACTATAATCATAAATGCCCTGCATTGTGTGTGTGTGTTATATGAAATTCATACATTTCATTTGCCCGTAGGTTATCATTGTGAGCAATTTCTGTCAACAGTGACAAAGATGACAGGCCTCTGCCTGGTTAATCAATAGTATCATACCACATTTATGTTGCATTCATATAAAGGGGATGCTTCCAAATGGAATAGATAGGTGCAAAGGGATTAAATTATGAACCCATACATGTGTAATGAACCTGATTGTTACTTGTATAAAGCAAGCGTTCTACATACTGGGATTTCTTTTGTGAGAAAGGTATGAAATGCTAAAGGTTTAAAAAAAAATAAAACCTTCCTCAAATCGATTCAATCCAGGAAAAGATTAAAATGCATAAAACTCTCAATAACCGAGAAAACACATTATTAAAAATACTTGGCTTATGTGCTGCCTCCAGGTCTTCCTGTCCCCGTGGTCTGGACCCGCTTGGCTCATACTGCACAGGCAGGGGAAAGGACTCTGGTTTTACAAGAAGCAGTAGCATGGAAACCAGGAGATAAGATTGTGGTTGCAAGCACAGGACACAGGTATGATGTCCTCAGGTCCTGGTAATTTAGATTTGTAAACAGAGATTTTTTTTTTTAACTTTGTAAAAGAGAGATGATTCAGAAGGTCGACAACTATTTTATTTAAATTTGAAACCTCTAATAAAGAACCATGAACAGTCAAATATGTATTTGCCAAATGTCAACATTGTGTGGGTCATCGGTGTTGTTTTCATTGATTGATTGAATTTCCAAAAAGAAAAATTATTAATTTGAACCTATAAGATAAATATACAGTGAGTCCTCACTTAATGTGGGCAATGGGTTCTGTGGCTTTAAGCAAAACAATGTACAAGGAAGTCGAATTTTACCAAAGGCTAGTTGATATAAACAAGAGTTAAGTTCCTATGACACCTTATAAATATTATAGCAAGATGACATTGAGTGAAATGATGTTATTTGAGGACCTGCTAGAATAATACAATATATTGGTTGATTTTTACGGTTAGGTTCCCATATATGATTTTGTTTGAGAAAAGCATTCTGCTATTACGAGTCATTTGAAAACTTCTGACTTAGAGCATTAGCCAAATACATTAGTGCATGAAAAACATGTACATGATGGTTTGTGGTCACTAAAGACTAGAGTTGAAAGCGGTCAGTGAACTTTTTTGTTAATTTTAGTTTCAGCGGTGGTTCTCATGGACCAAACTTTTTAGGAATGATCGAATAAAAGGAAAGAAATCATTTTAGAATGAGTGATGATTTAACATGACCTTTTAGGTGCCTGACATTTTATAACTGAAACTGTTTATGAGCCTCAATTTCTGTTTAATTACATATTTTAGCCAATAAGACATAAAAGGAAGAAAACTAATATTGCTAACTACATTATACCACAATACTGACTGGGGAGGGAGCCAAAAGGAGCTTTATTTTTGCTTCATTGTTCACATTGTGGGTAATGGCAAAATTGGATATCAGGGAACAAAGAGTAATTTCTGATCAGAATCAGCTACATTACGCTAAGGTTGTGGCTCAATTAGAATTAAAGTTTAAGAGAGTATTCTTAGTTTGCCATTTCATTGGTAAACTCTATTTGAGAGTTTATAAAGCAACTAGTTAAGAATACGACTTCAAAGTCAGTCTGTTGTCTCTTACTCCCACCAATACCATTTGTTAGGCTTGTGGCCATATTATTTTATTTCTCTGGGCTTCAGTGAAATTGTATTGCTGTAAATTTATTTAGTTGCCCTAAGAAAATGAAATACCATCTTCAAATTTCTCTTCAGAATATGGAATGACAAAAATATTTTCCGACTCACAGATAAAGTGTTCTAAATAGCATAAAACACACCAAAACAATGTTTTGTTGATTTATATTAATTTTGAGAAATTTCTGTTAAAATTTTTAATAGGCACAGTCAAAGAGAGAATGAAGAAAGGACCATCGCATTTGTGTCTGCTGATGGCATAAACATAACGCTGACTGACCCGCTGAACTACACACACTTAGGAATCACTGTCCCCCTTCCTGATGGAACTCTGTTTGAAGCAAGGGCAGAAGTTGGAATTCTTACAAGAAATATTTTAATAAGAGGATCTGATAATGTGGAGTGGCATCACAAAATTCCAGCATGTCCTGATGGATTTGACACAGGTAGTTTTAGTAAATTTTAAGTGTGACCATTAAAATGTTTTCAGAGATTGCAAAAACATTCCCAGGAGGTAAAATCACCTCTAGTTGAGAACTTCCGGACTAAGTTATGCTCTAGCTCATGACTTAAAATGAAAAAGGGTTTCTTCTCACTGATACTGTATATGTCCAATATGAGTCAACAAGAGGCCTCTGCTTATGGCAATTATTCCAGGTTCTAGGCTGATGAAAACTCTATCTCAGCCTAGACTTCCGGAATCTCTGAGACAGCACACCAGGTGGCTGGATCAGCTAATTA